>JAQFZC010005946.1:0-13296 GCA_034695205.1 Dicyrtoma fusca
GAAAGCTTGTGAGGCCATGAAAGTAAATCTGTTTCCAATTTGACGGATCATCCCGTGGGTTCTAGAAGAGTAGTATAGCCATGAACATGAAATTGAAAATTATGAAAAACCAGGAAACGGCTATTGGACAAACATAAAATGAACTGCCTGGTTCAATGGAAATCGGAAATTTCACAAATTAATATTTGTCCTCGACTGAATTGAACAGCATGAATTCATTGGAATTCACACAGACGATAGAGTGGCTTCAATCAATTTATTAACGAAAATCATAAAATAAACCGCACGCCCCATACCGCACCGCACAGCGGGAAGGTATACTATTATGCATAAATAATTAATTACAAATAAACAAAGTCGTACCTTCATAGGCATCAATCAATAAACATACATTACACACATAGTTGTACATCTGCAAAGTTTCACGTTTTTAATTCAGAATTAAATTTCAGGTATTGTTGTAATTATAATTATCCAAATTAAGTAGCATTATTCATTTCTAATCCAAGTTAGAATATAAATCTCATAAACAATAGTTTGATTTCATATCCTTTACTGCCTTAGTAGTAAAAGTAGGTAGGTTCTTACACTTCTAATTTATTACATTTATTAATTATTTTGTATCGCATGGCATATATATACGGTACCTATATTCTGTATCCTTCTTGTGTGCGTAGAGTAGCAGTTGTAGTAATTACATACAAATACGCATTTAATACAAATTGTCGCATTACATTTTATTTTGTTTCCAGTTTGTACACAAAATTAATTCAACACTAAAGGTATTGGAAATATCAATATATGCAAAGTACTTAAAATTAGCCGTCTTAATTTTAGGAGATGTCTACCGCAACACCGCACCGTACACACACGTATTTATTTGTAGGTAAACATGTATAACTAACAGTCTTTAATATTATAGTGTTTACAAAATGTACGCATCAAATCTCCGGAGAGCGCGACGAGAAACCATCTAATTTAATTTTATAATAACATAATTACTTTGCGTGCTCAAGTCAAAGGGAAATTAGCACCATGATTATCAGTAGTCTTCGAATTAGTTTTGGATTCCCACACAGACATGAATACAACCGCAGAACTCTTATACAGTCTGCATAATTCGAAAATGAAATACATACTTATTGAGCTTGAGGGCTTTGACTTGAACTTCCAGTTGAGTGAGTTGTGATAGACTAAGCCTAGAGGAGGGAAGAGTATCATGAACTTCACTCGAACGTTTGTAAACAAAATAATGATGTGTAAAGGAGACAAACCAAAGCACACATCAGTTGTTGGAATTTAATTTAATATCGATTGTTGTTTACTTTAAAAATTCTTCTTCAGAGTTTCAAGACAAACTTACGACCATCCGCTAATTATAATTCCGTATTGATTTCTGCCCAGGGTTCATTATAATCAGAATGCTTGTAGATAAGTCCTTATGACTTCCATAGTACCTTAACCTATTCGGAACTGGGGAACCATGGCGAGAATTCTTTATAAAAGTGCTTAATTCTATAAATCAACTTTTTCAAAACGGTCAAAACTAGTAAAAAGCACTTTTTCAAAACGGTCAAAACTAGTAAAAAGCACTTTTTCAAAACGGTCAAAACTAGTAAATAGCACTTTCAAAAGGTCAGAAAACTAGAAATTACCGTTTTCAGATAGTCAAAAATAGAAATTACCCTTGTTCAAAAACATTCAAAACTAAGTATATTAGCGTTTCGAAAAGGTTAAAGGAATTAGAATCTTTGTTGACAGAAATTACGACGGATTTCTTCTGGCACGAGAAGATATAATATTTAGTTATGTAGTTTACATGTCTGAAGGTGTGTCTACTAATGTTGAATGTAGTCAAGTAATTGGATGCGAATTTTAGAAAAACATTAACAACGAACGTTTCGATTTAGGAGCCATCATAGAAAAATCAACACACCTTCCATATTCGGATTGCATTTCCGTAGGTATACACACCCTACTTATTAAATATGCAAAACTATGTACAAAGCTACTTGTAAATTTAATAAAATTCTGCTTTACTTTTCACTTGATGCAAAAAAAATTCCCTGCAGTCAAATTCGCTTCACACCCCATCCTCTATTCCACTGGATGCAGTGTAAGATTGCACTTGTTTCCATATGACTTTTTACTACACATTTTATAGGTATATACATACATCACAGTATAGCTATACGTACCTATGCCTATAGTCACTTGATAGCACCAACTGAATAAACTGACTAGTGAGTTATGTATGTACTTAGCTAGAGTCCATTTGAAATGCAGGATGGAGTGTAAGAATGTTTACTCTTAGACGCCGTTGAATTACAAATTGGAAATCACATCTCCACTCAAGTACGTAGTTAATCTTCCTTAGATCTCCGATGATTTCCCTTCTTTGAGAATATTGCTCGAGTCTCCAACTTTCATTTCATTTACACCCCAGGTGACAAATAAAAGGGAATTAGTAGTCTTAGTGGAAAAATACCTCGTGGACAAACTACAGATTTCCCCCCGTTGCACTCTCTCCCAAGTCCAATCCCTTATATTTCACGTAAACATAAAAGTAGCTACCATCTGACTAGTGAAAGGAAAACATTAGCACACTTTGTCTCTCCCGTAAGGATTTATTCCCTTTCTCCAGTGACCATGAACCTCACTTAATTGACACAATCCCGTTCAAACTCACACACACACTAATGACAACCACATCGACAGACAAGTCAGGGAAAAAAGTCTCACGGATTTCCATTGTTTCCATTGCCAAATAGTAAGTACACACATACACATTTGAGCTACAGAGGAGAGACCAACACAATATGCTTACCGTGTGGTCATCAAGTGCTAATTTAATTGGTCCGAACAAAAACACATATATTGTACATTTGCGTAGGCGTCAAGTGCGCTTCAGTCTACAAGCCTATACTATCCCCATAATAATTAGTATCTCTGGTCTATGTAATTAGTTTACTAGAAAATCATATTGTAGCTAAAATAAAGTGAGTAAAACGTTTCACACAAAAATCCTTAGTTCAATTTCATGGTCCCAAATCCTATATGAGCATGCATGGGTGTTCAAACTGCAGTTATTTTGTATCAAGTTTCCTACACGACAGCATGCACCTACATATTTATATAGCATATAATATGCCCTTGCAACATTATTTGAAATTTAATGCACCAAAAAGTTTCTTTTACTATTTTTAACTTTACTTTTACTTCCGTGTGTGGGAGCTTTTAGAATTAATTGCAATCTTTGACTGCTTCGTGATCATTTGGGACGAAAAGCTAGTGACGGATCCAAATCATTAGCACCATTTTTTTCATTATGTAGTTACTATCGAGATGCGGTGCTCACCGACATTTCGTACTGCTTTTATTTCCTGGAATTTTGGGTCGTATCTCTGATGATGTTACTCTTCGGCGCTCCGAGTAATTAAGGAATACCTGGAAATTCTACATGGAAGTTCAGTGTGCAGTGTACTGTCACAGTGTCACTCCCATAATCCCATTAGGTGTATCGTGGTATTTTACTTTCTGCGTGAATGTAAAAGGGGGTTTGATCCTCTTCAAATTATCAATAGTCTAAAGTTACTGCTTACTGCAAAATTTTTGAGTATGAACATGACGTCATTCCTCATCATTGATAGTAATGACATTAAATGCATGCATGAGAGCCTTCAGATTCATTTATGGAGTATAAATACATTATTATTTTCATGAATCAGATGAAACTGTCATCAGAAAATAATAGTAGACAACTGGCTAATAGGTTTATTTCAATTTCCTTCTTTATTTTCCTTCCAATTATTAATTCTCCATTCTACGAAGATGCTTTCTCTGATTCTTCTAGGTATGGAAATGAGAGTAATTGTCACTACTCCATCCTAGACGGTGGGGAAACAGCGTGGTTATTTGATACAATTAAGAACTGAGTAGTAGCTATATGGCTAGGAGCGCCTGATTTTGTCAAGATTGTAGGAAAATTGAATTGAAAGACGTTATATTTTATATATCATCTATATAGGGACCTGCCTAGGTACATATGTAAATTTGTAGTAAAAGACAAATTCTTCCGCCAGCAATGGAAACACGATGCGATGATGAGAATGTTGATGAAGAATTACGTACATAGGTGCTTAAGCTCCTTTCCTTCTCCTGCCTACACTTATTGTAACTGGTAAATAATGGGAGACATTAGGTAAATTGCTCACACTAAAGTAACGTATTTTTTATTCTATCTTTAGTCTATTTGAAAATACGAAAAAAGTACGAACGAGTATTACAAGGTAGGTAGGTGTAGCACATGAATCAGTCAAAGTATTCAGAATAAGTAATATAGTAGTATCAGCTGTACGTACAGAGCCATGAGCATTAGCACAAACACCCAAACACAGATTATGTTAATTAAAAATAACTATTAGGTAAGATTTTAATTCAATCGTGTGTCATACATAGTGTACTACAATCTACTATAATTATTACAGTTACATGTTAAATAGGTAGGTATTTACTATTTGTAATATGTACTGGCGTTATTAGTCTACCGCTACAGGTTTCCTATTATGTAGTATTAATTTAAAAATTCATTATGTGAGTGCGCATTGATTTTCCAAATGTGAGTACCTGTATGAATGCACGTCAATTTCTTAGAACGAAACTTAAGTTACGTTTGAATTTCAAGTCAGGTGTATAAGGCTATGACTCTTGCTACTCATCACTTTACCCACTTTGCTTCTGTGGGCTTACGAGATTGCCCTAATAAAGCCGACAGGGCATCAAAGATTTGCTTTTGTGCCCCATGGCCCAATGGGTACGTCGATTATTATGTATGCGTCGAATTGACAGTCACTCTTCCCGATAGAAGACTGTGTTTACGTTAGTAATTTAATTTCTCACGCTTATCGTAGAATCTCCTCCGATCGTTTGAGTCGATTGCCCTTCTCCACCATTTCCTTGGGAAGCGGGACTTTGGGGCAAAAAAGGAACCTCTTGTTCGTCCAGCTTTTCTTCTTCTTCCTGTCAATCGTAGACGGAGTGGATGCACAACGCACTGGCAGATTGGCAGCGACGGTGGTGATGAGATGCGGCGTTGGAGTTATGACTGGGAAGACTCAGGTCCAACAGGAGAAGATCACGATTTCAACTCCACTGATGATTCAGTGTTTGCATGGGGATCGCCGTGCCGTTGCAGTGCCGTTCCAAGCAGCGATTCTGAACGTTGGCTCGGTAAATTGCCCGGGAGACATGGGGTCTCTGCGGAGCTCGACGACAGAGGATCCTTCGGAAAGCTCGTTGAAATTCACGGGACGTGCAGGCGTAAATGAATGGGTTGAGACAGCTGTTGAAGTATCCTAACCAGAAGAACAAGTCAAAAACTTTCGCCGGCACCTTACATCTCCCGCAGAGAGCATCTGTAAATAAATTAAATCAGAACAATGCATGTAAAACATGGAACAGGAGACCTTTACAGCAGACACTCGCCTTATGGAACCCTCCTCCTTTCACTACAAACATTTTCATTAGCTCCATCCTAAACTATATTCCTCGAAATCAACAGATTAGCATTAAAAGAGCTTTAATATCCTTTTATTACATTTTCTCCTGGAAGTGCTCCTGCACTATATAACTCACGGGCTCACTCACTAGTTGCTACTCAAGTTTATTTGATCCTTCGGAGCTGAAACAAAACTTGTCTTTGCATCTAAGCACAAACGCCCTTGACTTTCTTCGTAATGCCCTTCCTATGGAACGTCAGATCAATCCCACGCAACATAAGCTTCCACTTCGACATAAGCAATAGCAGCAGCATAGACAAACTGTGTAGCTTGTGGCATTGATTAGTGTTTATAACTCCTTTAATTTTTGAAAGTTGCAACCCAAATACTAGCTTGACAAATTTGATAGAGCTGTCTACACCAACCCAGACCTGTCAGTGGAAAATGCAAGTAGCTGATAGATAGCTCAATACGGTATAAACTATCTTTTACACCCGGAACGCCTACATACTCTCAACAACTAATATCCATGGAAATAGAGCAATCACAAAACTGTCACTTTTGACTCACTGGCGAGACAGTCGAGGCCACAACAGGAAGGAGGAGAATGTTTCACAAGTGAATCCAAACTTTTGTAATAAGTCCAAGTCTAAAATAAAGTGAGTGGGAATAATTTCATGGAAAGAAATATGACAGAAGCGCCATCCCCAACTGTTCTCGTACCCACTAAAAGCAAGAAGTGGAGAACATCCGTTGTGGGTTCTCACTGTAATCTGTAATTGCATCCCGTCCAATACCACGTACTCATTAAAGGAGCAGTAACAGTGACAGAAGCAGTGCGGTAGGTTCAACAGAAGCCGTCAATCAGTCGCTATAGAACTGCAATGAAAGTCATTACCTCAGCATGTTACAAGAGTCGAAATCACTTGCTAATTCTTTATTCTCGTCATTTCAAAAGGACGTATATACTACTAATGTATACCTACCGTACTTTACCAATTAGTTGCCGGGTGAAAGGGACACATTTTGAAATCGTTGCAGGGTCAAACAACGGGTTTACGTCTGTTTTTTTGGCGATTCAGCCTAAAATAATAACACCGTGTTTATTAATTGTAAGTAAAATTGCCTGGCTGGAATCGCTGCCAGTATGAAAGGCATATACTTTTGTAATAGTTGCTGGGGCAACTAATCGGTATAATACTGTATGCATACTGGGAACTGGCCTAGTAACCCACACGTTCATCTTGACTGGGTCATAAATAATAGGCATTACGCAGAAAAGATGGCGAACAGATTGCGTTGATTTAGCTGTCACTTTTATGCATACATTCACATTACATAACTGTAACATACATACTTCACTTTTAGGAGTTGAGGGAAATGGACCATTTTGCTTGTAATTTTATTTGGAAGTACCTAATCCATTTTGCCTC
This sequence comes from Dicyrtoma fusca, assembly GCA_034695205.1. Taxonomy (NCBI): domain Eukaryota; kingdom Metazoa; phylum Arthropoda; class Collembola; order Symphypleona; family Dicyrtomidae; genus Dicyrtoma; species Dicyrtoma fusca. The sequence goes on from JAQFZC010005946.1 coordinate 6,932, forward strand.
TTAACCGACGATAAGCTCTAAATTGTATACTATTCCTACCTACCTACCTACTTACGTCCCTTATGGATTTCTCAAGTTGAAAAATGGGATTGGAATGAAATAGGTAGGATCTTTGAACGTGAAATCCTTTTAAATAGCTAAATCTGCCCCACATTCCCAATCTCTTCCGGGTCTTCAGTTTTCGAACGCAACCACATGTTCCCTTTGAGAGTCAGAGGCTAAGGATGGGGATTGAGGGAGTAAGCTGAAAACAATGTGATGGAAGATTTTGATTTTCTACAAAGGAACAGAATCCCTCACATCTTCAACGGAAATTGAGGTACTTGAGAACATGCTGTACATTCTGCTATCGGAAAATAGTCAGTAATAACACAGCGAGTTTGGTGGCAGACGGAGAGAGATGAAGAGAGGAACAGGTGGAAGAAGGGTGAAGTGGGCGTTGAATGCTCATTCATGAAGAAATTTTGAAAGTGGAATTTTAAACAAGAATTTAGATTGGCTCACTGATCTCTCCGACTTTTTATTTCCCCCTAAACTTGTCATTCCTCCCCACTTTCGAACGACTCACATGAGCAACTTCAACACTGATAGTTAAAAAAGAAACTATACTTTCCCCCGTAAAGGCTTCAAATACAAACTTTCACCGGGATGAAGACATTCTTTTGGAATAAAACTTTCCCACGCTACGTAAGAATCATTTGGTAGGACTCGTTTTTTTAGTGTAAACTTAACAGAGTTAAAATTTGACTATGGGCTGTGCTGCGGCTGCTTCAGTTCTTAACAACTTTAACTCTGTACTTTCCCCATCGTCATCGTTTCTCTTAGTTTGTGAAATTGAGGGAAGTTGAAGGAGAGAGAAATCGCTGAGCAAGCTCACAGTTTGGAAAAATAAACAAGGTAGAAGCCATGGAGATAGGGGTAGAAAAGTGTCCCTAGAAGCATCTAGTTAAAACCGCTCCGATTATTTCCTATTTGTGTAGGTAGCTACGAATATACAGTATGAAGCTTTCAAGGTCAGTTACGTATGCAATTTGTTGGCAAACATGATCTTCCCACTCAGATGTGGTTCCTATTCCAGTATCCCAGATGTACACACCCAAAAAAAATACTTGGAAGTTACGTTCCAATGGACAATGGGCAGAGACAAACTGGCAGTCGGCCAATGCAATAATGATGATGGTAGCAAAGGGTCTTTTGTCTAAATCACTGTTCTCCTGTTACTGTAATTGCAAAGGAGAATCAGTCAACCGCAAGCTAATAGCGGCGAGTTGGAAGCTACACTGCATATGCAACTGCCAAGGCCGTTGCGTTGTTCCCTAATCATTTAATTGTATTATTGCATGGCTGGGTATTTTCCAGTTAATTTCCCATGCCACTGTGCACTGTACCCTACTCATCTGATTTATACTTCATGCGTGGAATCAATGTGAGATCGAATTTCATACATGGAGCTCAAAACTCGAATGATTGTGTATGTAGGTAAATGGTAAAATAGGTAGGAATGCAAAGAAAATAAGATTTAAAAAGGACATGTGAGGATCCTCAATGTTATGTGAGAAATCTACTGGATGACTTTAAAGCTTGACAGTAGTCCTTGGAAATCCAAACTTTATTAAAAATTTGGAGAGCGGATTTTTCTGTTCACTGTCAAAGTCAATATATTGGTGTATAAAGCAATTCCAGTGTGTTGTTCACACAAGAGAGAAATTTGAAACTCTGTGCCAACAAGAATAGAGAAGCTCCTCTGTATGCATCCCAATGCCAAGCCCAATCAACTTCGCATTCACAAGAAATCCGAACAACTACAATATAAAATACATCATCACACGCTGCCCATGGAGAAATGGCTCTCATTTCCCGACTAGCTATCCACACCGTGGTAACAAGTAATGGATTTCAGTGTAAATGTACCTACTTGAGCTGTATTGTGTTGGGTGTAAGTTCAGGCGACTTTCCCTTCTTCTTGGAAAGTGAAAGTTTCTATGTACATACATGGCATGGGATGTGTAGCCCTTGCTTGGGCTGTGACTCTGGATTTTCTCTAAATGCCAAACCCTCTTACTTGTATATTTTACAACAACCTACATAAATGCCTACTTTAAAGTTTTATCATGCTATTCAATTTCTGTTAGCCAACCAACGAATGTTAGTGGGTCGGTATCAAGCCCAAAGGATCTCGAATACCGTCAACACATAAAGTAACTGACTATGAGCTCTCAGCTCTCTGAAATTTTTGGCTCTTTAGCCTGTCTTGCGTGGACTCGACATAAATTTCAGCATCGTTCAATTTTTCAATGAAACAAAATCCAGATTTTTCCAGAGAAACGTGGAGACAGTATGCTCTCAATAAGGAGCTATCAGAGACAAAACTAGGAGTAACGTTCACAAAACTAATACTATCTTAAGTCCTTCTTGAAAACCTCTCAAATTCCATGAAGCATGAATAAGTTGTAAAAAGATGCTTCTACAGGAAGATGGGGAGCAAAGGTCCGCCGTCATCATTGGTTTAATGTCTTCCTCGTTCCCTTCTTTAGTATTTTCCCCCAATGTCAACGTTACATTAGGGACGGGGATAATTTATATTGCAAATTCAAAATGCCCAAAGTCCCATCAACCAGACTGCTCTTGTCACGTTCCCCTTTCAAAGTGGTTGGGTTAGTGATAGAGCCGGTGTCAGATATCAACTCTATTCGTGTGGGGCTCTAAGAGTAGGCAACTGAAGCGATCAGGAAGCTTCAGCATAAGGATTTTAAAACTTTTGGGGAAAAGTGGGAATGTTTAAAAAAGAGGGGTTAAAAAAGTATAGGAGAAGAAGGCAACTCCGCCTTGAATTAAAACGCTCCTTGTTCCTCCAAATGAGCGTCAGTTTGCCTCAGAAATATTCTGGATACGCCACTTGAGCGGGATAATAGATGACATTGGAGAAGGACTCAAGTAGCTCACTCGCTCACTCAGACTGGGAGAATGAGTGGAAGGGGAAGTGAGTGCGAAAAGGTGCGAAATGAAATGATGGAATGATAAAGTGACAAAAACTATTGTTACGGCGGAAGGAGGTGTCGGGATGGCGAGGAGTGTGTGGCAGTCGTGTGGGCTCCATAATCGATGGTTTCGAGGGAAGACTGAGGCTGGGGAAAGATAAGAATGTGAAGTCGGGAAGCTGTGAAGCGTGGAGGAGAAAGGAGGAATTCCATGGGCTGAGCGTACATGTATGCTCCCTTTGGCTGGGTTAAGTCGTCTATTCATCAAGTTGATGTTTTACCTTCGGAAGCGACACTCTTGTTAAATTACACTCTGATGTCTCACGTCATGATCTCCAGCGTTACATTTGAGACAACACGATCATTACCATCACTCCTGCATCACTGATCACACTGGATATATGTAGGTAGGGAAAGTTTTCTTACTATTAGTTTCTCTGTCCTCTTTCTATATGAATCTCCACCGCACAACTTCAGCTTTTCCCCTTTCACTCATTCTTTAAGTTTCTTCATAGGCATGTCATGTCATATAAAACTCAAACAGGAGCCTTACTAGGGGCTCAGTACACATTACTTTGAGTTAGTGGACACAGAAATGTGAGCTCCTTGTTTTTGATTCTTTGTTTAGTGTTCAAACCCTACCTAGAAAGGAGGCTTTGCGATGAAAACTGTTTTGCATTGATTTTCGAAGAGGGTGTAAAAATGCTACTTAACCTTTTGGAAACAGCCATGTTCAAGTTTTACACCTTTTTGAAAACGTTAAATTACAGTTTTGACCGTTTTCAAATTGTTAGTTTCTAGTTTTGATCGTTTTTAAATTGTTAGTTTCTAGTTTTGACCTTTTTGAAAACGTTTAATTTTAGTTTTGAACTTTTTGGAAATACTGATTTCTAGTTTTGACCTTTTTGGAAATACTAATTTCTAGTTTTGACTTTTTTTAAAATGTTTACTTTCAGTTTTGACCTTTTTGGAAATACTAATTTCTAGTTTGGACCTTTTTGAAAATGTTTACTTTCAGTTTTGAAATTTGTGAAGGTGAAACACTAAACAACTTCATGGTTTGCCAGTTCCGAATAGGTTAAACTTTTTAGACTTTCTCCTTAACGTGATATTTCTGTATTGCCCCATTCCAGATTTATATAAACTGACGATTAGAGTCTGTAGATATAGATAGGTAGCTATAGTAGGTAGGCAACCACGTATTGGTAAGAACATAATTAAGAAAGGGATGGCAGGTACGGCATGCTCTAGCAGGTCGTGCTTTCTCTTTTGCTTTCTCCATCTCACATTTCCTCTCATCGTCATGGTAATAAAACTAGACCGACCAGAAAAACATGGTACAGGGCCTCACACCTTTGAAGTAGTTAATTAATTAGGAAATGAGCGGCGCCAGCGTTCGAGTCTCAAATTTGATTACACGCCATGATACTTATAGGCAAAGGAGTTGTGAGTGAGTAGCTTATGAGCAGATCAAACTTGCATGAAGCTCAAATTGAATTACAGAGAAATCCTTCCTAGACAACCATAGTACCTAATTAATGACAAACTACTACTAGAATTACTGTAGACACGTCACTAGTTATAAAGAGAACTGAGAAACCTTCCTCAAAAATTATGCGACTGGAATATACACTTGAACTTGCATCAAGTTTCTCGTTCAGTGGCTTCTTTAGAAAAGGGATAATACACGGAGATTTTCTATAGAAATGAAACTTGAAACAAACTACAACAAAACTAAGAGATTTGTGGTGGGATGAAAGCTAAACTTTGAACCTATAATGCCAATCCTCTTTCTGGGAAAGAGTCAGTCGTTACTGGGATTAAAATGAACTCATCTAAAAATGAAGCAAGATCAGAGTTAAAATATGATGTGAGGCTGAAAAAAAAAGTGTAATCTGAAGGCTCGTGTGCTTTCATAAACATTTATAAAAAGTAGATTTAGACCTGTAGCGACTAACCTAATTGGTGTTTCTTTGAAAGCCCTCTAGGTATAACTTAATAAGGGCATATCTAATGATAAGGGCTATATTTTGGTTTAGATGGAATTGAATTGGGTTCCCATTTATAAAAAATCTTAAGGATTATTGTATGTACATGCTGAATGTTGATCGGTTTATAAATTCCCTTACTTTGTAGGTAACTTTGAATTTATTTTGTACAGTGAACACGTGTCCATACATGCACTATAGTAATGCTGTAGTATACATACATACATAGCCCACCATTACTGACGACGCAAAGTTGCTGTATTTCCATACAAAAAACAACTCGTGGGCGTTCTTGGTAATTTCAAATATTTCAAAAATATGTACTAAATACAAATTTTAGCTTTTCAAAATATGCCAATAGAACATTTTTCACCTATTCACAGCCACAGCCATTTCAGTAGAGAATATGACGCGTTTGAAAAAGATTTAAAAATTTCCGTTTCGTATTTAAATCATGTTTTGTTATAGAGATTAGCCTATTTAAAGATTCTTAAATTTTGAGATGGGCTATTTGCGCCTTCAGATTTAGTAGAGACGTCAGACGTGCCTACCCATGTATAATGTATGAGATACGAATCAACTGTCAACAGCTTGAGCTTTCCCCTGTGCAGAACACCTATCCAAGTCCCTACAGTCTAATTTGGATTTGGAGAACATGGACTGGGAGGTCCATTAAAATGTTCGGAGCAAGTTCCGCTCAGGAGTGTCAACTCTTGAGGAGAAGAGAGATGAAGATCAATCAAGAGGCGATCAAAAGGGCTTTAAGCTCTCAGCTCACAACAGCTGACAGCTCAGCCGCTTTCCCTTTAAACTTGATCACAAGTAATTTCTCGGTGCTTTTCTCTCTCTCTCTCTCTCTCTCTCTCTCTCTGAATCCGCTGACAACTTCCTCTCCAAATATCCCACTCCTAATTATATACTCAAAGATTTCATTGTGCCCCCTCCCCTATTCATCCATTATGTATACACCTATAAACCCACCTACCTATTTGAAGTTTCCAGAGCAACTTAATGAATTTTCCAACATTTTTTTAAGACATTTTCATCAATTCCTAGCGGCAATATAACATTTTCTTTGCCTACATGACCTTGGAAAAGTTTCCAGGGAATATGTATATTATATAAATCCTACATCTATTTTAATCATCAACTGTTTCATTGCCTCTATGTCACCGTCACAAGAACAAGAGCTGAAGGGAAAAAAAGTATGAAAATTCACCCATCATTTCATAATGTCATTCCCCATGTCAGCTCTCCAACTTTTCTTGAGCCATATGCTCGGCTTGTGTGTGGTTTGAACGAAAACGTTGATTTCTAAAGAAATAGAAAGGGGAAGCCTTTCTTTATAACCGCAAATTTCCTAACTTTCACCTCATACGCTTTACCAATACCATCAGAG
>JAQFZC010005947.1:0-13296 GCA_034695205.1 Dicyrtoma fusca
CTTTTCAGAGAGTACAGCGCTAAAGCATAGTTTAGGAGAAAATTTTTAGGTCCAAGGACACCGAAAGTATTTTTTAACCAATCTATTGTTTTGCAAAACGAGTTAAATCCATCCAGTACTATTTAATAGCTCAGACTGGACTTGACTTGCTATGCCAAAACACTGTTGCTGGACTTAAATTGTTGAAAACTGCTTTTTATGGGATGTTTAAAAAGATTTCGGATTACCTTTGACCTCCGAAATTTTGTGTTAAGTAGTCTCTAGCTAACTTCTAAGCTATACGAAAACGTATTTGCGAAAAATGACATTAACTGGTTTTACCAACGAGCTCTCCAACTGTAACCTGTTAAGCTGTTTCATTAAGTAATTTAATAATTACCTTACTTAAATTACCGTTTAAGCCTTATATACCCTCACGTTTTAAAAAACCAACAGTATTTTACAATTTAAGCACAAGTTATCAACTTTTTAGGGTTTTTAGTACATTACGAAAATTTCCGAGGCATTACGTCAAACCGCACTAGTTTATTTACATAGTAATTAGTTTGAATGACATCTAAAAATAGCATCCTAGTTTTTAAAATAAAAAAATGGTGTTTTGCCATTTACACAATGCTAAATATTTTGAAGGAAATATTTTTTGGCGGGAAACAGCCAAACCAAAATTCAAAAAAAAAGTTGTACATAAAGTGCTTTAATCATAAGCTATCATACAAAAACTATTTTAAATGTTTTAAAGAAATTTCATTTTTTGAAGGAAAAATGCTTCATTGCCATTAAAATAGACAAAATCTGCAATGTGGCCTGCTTTAATAGTTTTATTATAACATGCTTCTTTAAACTCTTTGAATTTAAATAGTACTTAATTCTATCTGGCGCACTGGCATGATTTAAAATGAGTTATCACTTGTTAACATAAAAATTATTATTGTCTTTGCTCCTAGTTTGCACGTTATATTGCGATGACTAAACCGAATTTCACAGGGTAATGACAATTCTTTAATTCTTTTTATTATTAACATTTGGCAGCTTTTATGTAATTGATTGTTGACGACTTTTGTTTTTTCATGTGTAACATTACAGTTTATCTATGCAAGGAAAAAAGAATGATGTTCGAACAACGATCACTGGCATCGTTGCATTTATTGGCTTTTGTAAAAAGTGGACGAAGGAGGGGAAAATCGAGGAAATAAAAGATTGGAAAAACTGCTGGACCGCCTTCAGTTCGTTTTCCGTTATGAATCAATCGCCTGCCGCTCTGCCTGCCCCCGCTCTGCCTGCCGCCGCTCCCAATAACTAAAACTATTCGCGCGTCTTTTACGCCAAGCCGATGAGCTTCGGATAGATGAACGGACGAACGAGCGGCCGACGGACGGTGAAGTCGGGTGAACCTTTCAGCAAAGTTCAAAGGCTCAGTGCCGTTCTCGGCGGAGATCCTTGAACCGTGAAACGGCGGAAAGAGCCACGAACGAATCAATGCTCAATAGTTCAAATTAATGTCTTTGCCAGCAGGTGCCGAGTGCCGTTGCCAGTCGCCTGTAAATAATCTGTTTCCGTTAAGTGCAGCAAAGTTCAGTTGCAGTTGCTCAGTTGTTAGTCAGTCAAAAGTTCATGAACTTTGAACAAACTGATGCAAGGAATTTTTCATTCGAGTTCATTTCTACAGTCAACGGTTCATACCAAGCCAGTCAACGTCAAGGCTGGCACTGCCAGCCACCAGTTTGAGTAAAATGGTATTAGTTGTCAGTAGATCTTGGGACTTTACTGAAGTGACAGTGATCGTGACAGCCCGCAAAAATATCTACAATCGGTACTTGACAAAGAAAAATTTCCTACGGTGTCCAGCTATCCCGTACGTATTTGGTATAATTTAGGTAATATATTTACAATTTTTTATTTTAAAATATTTAATTATGATTGATTAATTGTATTTGTAACCTACCCGCCAGCGACAATGATCATTTATACCTCATTTTGAACTTAATTCATAATAATTAACATTTACAGATAGTGTAATTTCCAAAATCAGTGACACTGATTTTTCTTTGTTGAGGCATTGAAATGTGACAATTTTCCTCCTATTCCTAATTTCTGAAAACGACATTCCCCAAATACTTAAATGATTCGTTGCAAGTTTATTTTTGTTTTATCTTTTTTTATTTGCTGCTGCAGCTACTAAAGTGATTGTTGACACTGTAGAATTGTGATTTGTGACTCTCATCTGATTTATTAGATAGGTTATAGGAAAAATCATAAGCCATTGTTTTGTATAATTTGTTAGTGACTGAAATATGTACGATGGTTTTGCGGGGGAAAATGTTTAAAGGTCATATCAAAACCAAATAAAGTTAAATTAGTCCAACCTTGAAAAATATGAGATTAACCTCCGTGGGTCTTGAAAAAGAAGTTCACAAATCAAAATCTGTAGATGAATTATTTGTGCAGTGTATCGCTTTTTCTAATGGTATCGATGATATTGATACATTTACAATCCAAGGCCTTGCATCTCCGTTCCAGGATCAGCAGGTTTACATTACAAGGACCTGTATTTTGGGTTAAATTTTAGTGGCTACCAAATCATAGCAAAGCAAAAGTAGTATTGTCCTGTACATTAAAACGGATGTAAACCTTTTTTTATATTTATTTATATGCAGTGGTGGACTACGTCCAGTTTTCCAAGACAAACATCAAATGGCTAGCTCCATAAAATGCTAGGTTGCGGCCCAGGAGGCACGGGAACGTCGACTGGCTGCAAAAAAGGTTACTGCGCAGCACTTTGTTGCTGTTATGCTTACAATTTACCTCAATTATTGTCCCTTTTACAGCAATTTTTACTTCACTTTTTTTTTGTTACACATACACTATATTTAAGAATTCACGTTCCGCTACCCTCGGGAATACCCATTTGTATAAATTGTTAGTATACTAATGTGTTTGTTACAATTTTACGTACACACAGGATGAGGGGAATAATATTGTCGTGGCATTCAAAAATGTGGAGAGTTGTACATCGGGCAGTGACGATTCTGTGTTCGAGGCAACCTCGAAACAAGGACACAATTGGGACATGATTACACTGAAGATGGACCAAAAGAACCCTCATTCACCTCTTTATTCTACAATTGCTTTCGGACAACTCAAGCTGTAAGTACAAGTTACATAATCCCCATGATTGTTTCGTACAGTTATACGTCTGTGACTAGTAGGCTGCAATCACTGAAACTGCCACGTTGTAATTATTACTATTATTACTAGGAGGCCAGTACTTCTTCAAGCTGTCCTTCAAATGGGATTCTCGTCACCGTCTCGATTTCAAGAAATCGTCATTCCAATTTTGTTATCCAACCCGTAAGTAAATGATATGTATTGAAAACAACAAAAACATAGACAAAAAAAAACATTGCATACAAAGTTAGTAGCGTTGTCGAAGGTATCAGTACTGGCATGTGTAATTATTTTGACCACCATAAATGTGCTTTTAGGCGACAACATGTTATCGCTGTCCCCACCAGGGACTGGGAAGACGACGGGATTGAATATCGCTATTTTGAATAGGGTGGATCCCAATATCAACAAAACGCAGATTATCATCCTTGTACCTACGTTTGAATTAGGTTTACAAGTTGGTACTGCGATGACCAACATTGGTCAATATCTCCCACAAATAACTGTCCTAATTCCACTACGCGGCTTTTACAGTAAGATACTACTATTATGCATACGTTAACAGAATTATTTCACGTGTACAAATGTCCATTTAACCCCTGACTTTACCACAAATATACACCTATGCCTACGACACAACTGACCTTGCTTACTTATTTTTTTTAGTCACGCTAAGGATTGATTCACACATCATTATTGGGACTCCAGTGAAAATTTTGCAATTGGCAGCCGCTAAATTACTGGATTTCTCTATGTTAAAAATGTTCGTCGTGGATGAGGCCGACACCCTGCTCACTAATAACCAGGCTCGAGGTGTCATCTTTAAACTGATACGGTGAGTGTGAACACCAATGCTTTCGTTTGTTTGTGATATGCGTCCCTCGTTAAGATGGGTACATTATGTTTGTAATACTTTTTTTTATTGGTTTTTTTTGGTAGCTCCTTTAACCATCGTTGCCAACATGTCTTTGTTTCTTCGACATTTGACAATGAAATTGTCAGTTGTATTCATGCAGAAGTCCCAGACGTCCTGACTGCTTTAGTCAAACGCCAAGATCTAACGTTGGGTAACGTGAAACAAAGTTACACTGTGTGTTGCAACTCCCATAAGCGGTATAATGCTGTTAGTAATCTTGCTGGAACTTTAACTACTGGGGAAAAGATGGTGATATTCTGCAACGTGAGTCATATGGGATGTTTGAATGATGGCAGTAACTTGCTATGGATAATCTTGTAGATACCTTTAATGATTTATGACGCTTGTGCTACTTACAGTCGTCGTGCAGCCACTTACATATACACCAAGATGGCCGGAGAAGGTACGTCCGTTGCTTTACTAACTGGTTGTTTGGGTCTGGATGAGCGGTGGGACGTCCTAAACGAATTTCAGGATGGAACCCGTAAAGTACTTGTTTGTACAAACGTGATGGCTGGGGGTAAATTTGGTTTGCACTCAACAGCTCTATAACCATTCACTAGTGAGTACTCCGTAATATTCAAAGTTTGTGTGTTTTTTTTGTTAGGAATTGATTTCAAAAATGTCACGGTTGTCCTAAACTATGGCATTCCTATTCTCCGAAATGGCCACGCTGATGTACGTACGTACTTGCACCGTCTTGGCCGAACTGGCCGCTTCGGAAGGCCAGGAGTCGCTGTAAATGTTGTTGATGGAACCAACGGGATGGCAAGAGTTCAAGAACTTGAACAGTACTACGGAATAACAATTGACCAATTTAAGTATTGAAGAAGAGCTGAGGAAATATCATCGTTACTTTCAAGTTATCGTTTAACATGAGGTTAAATCTTCATTTAGCTCAACTTACATCCGCCCAGACATTGTTTCTACAAGTAGTCTCGGTTATACTTTATCTTTAAGTTTAATATCTTTAGTTTTTTTTAATATAATATTGGAAAGGCTCTTTGTTCAAACTTGAAGTAGGTATTTAAGTTGACAGTGACAGTGGTACGACCGTCGTGAGTTTGAGTAATTTTTGTGTCTCGTCGCCTTTTTCTTTGTGTATTAAAAAGGTCAGAGTTTTATATTTAGAAAAATACGGCATGGTCGGAGGCAGACATGAGTTTTTGACTGGTGTGAGGCTTCCATTTTTCTGGACTTGATTTTTGACTTCGGGACGAGGAGGAACATCTCGAAAAGTGGAACCGGGTCTGTCATTCTAGTTTTTAACTTTTTATTTTTGTTTCGTTTTTTTTTTTAAGTTCAGGAGTTTTTGGTGTGGTTTTTTCGATGGATTTTTGATTTTCGATTTTAATTTTTCTTTGAGTCGCCAGGACTCATAGTTTGAGTAGTTGAGATTGCTGACTAATTCTTGAGTAAAAAGGACTTTTGTATTGTTAACTGTAGTTTATTCTGCAAGAGAGTTTATCGAAAAATCATCGTTATTTGAGGTTTTTTGGGGATTATAACTGATTTTTGGAGAGTTTTTCGGATAGTTTATTGTTGCACGGCGTTGTCAGTGGCGTGTCTTCTTCTGTTTTGATTGATTTGAGCTTGTGGCTCAGGTTGTAAGTCGTATCGAATCTTGATTTGTTTGTAATCTTTGTAATTGGCCTTTTTGATTTGTTTGATATGATTTTCATGTTTTTATTTATTTTAATTTAATGAATTGTAAAACAATAGAAATGTGATTGAATTTCTGAGTTACGTGCTTTTGCTGTATTTGTGGACGGGAATCCATGTCGGATTCAGCTCTTTTTCAAGTGATTATTTATTTTGCTTTGTACACATTTTGTGATTTTTATTTCAGTGTATCTGTATGTAATTTGTGACGGGTTGTTTGACCCTTTTGGCAATTAATGTGTAATTAAATGCAGTTTTGCACGTAATGAATTAAGTGATTGTTCGTTTCAGTTTGAGTTGTCATTTTATTCGAGTTAATTTCATCCTTTCGAGTTTTTAGTCATAGTCAGCAGTCGTTAGTATTTAACTACCTAGGTAGGTACATGGTGCCAACGGCATCGGCTAGCCATCGTATTTACATTGAGTCTTTCACATTAACCCGAGATTTCGTTTTGTGATTCGTCAATATTGCTTCGTCATTTAATGAAATTACGTATAATCATTTCGATTTAATTCCAGCTTACACATATTGTATGTAACTTTATTATTTTCTTATGTAATCCGTCCATGTCCTACTGATACACACACATTTATTTTATAATTTATATTATATTAATATTTATGTGATACACACTTAAAGTTCATAATACGGGTAAATAATAAATAGAAAGTTGTATAATAATATTTTAGAATGTTTTTCATCTTGGAATTAAATTTCAAATATTTGTGCCTAGTATTGTATCAGTTTCCACGTTATTTTTTAAATCAGCACAAGTCAAAATAGTGGATAGCTAAATAATTTATTGATGGTACCTTGGCAGGTATTTGTATCGAAAAGGATGTAAGGTATTCATTCGTCTAGATACAAGCTAGGGCCTAGATTGCTTTTGAAACTGGTTTCATTCACGCATGGATTAGTTATTGTAATAGTATCAATCAGAGGGTTAAATAATTATTTGAATCATGTAAGACACGTGTGTATAATATATAAATTTCGGTGATGAGTTGATATCAATTACATATTATCAAAAGTTGAACGCTTATTTGCATTGTACTGATTATTAATTGTACAAGTAAACTTTAAATATCAACGTAGTAACAGTAATAACTGTACAGCACATATAGTTGTGTACGTAGCTTGTAAATGTTTTTAATTGATCACTTTATATCAAGTAAAACTGCCAGGATAGCACAAGCTAAAAGCTTAATATCGAGTTTCTTGGATCCAGACCACTTGGTGAGCGCCTCTAAGGCTGAAAAAGGCTCGTTGAAATGTAAGAGGAAGTACGAGACCTGTATAATTCCCGCGCCCAGCAACACGCAATCCAACTGGTCGATGAAGCTGTTCCTAAAATTAACACAATGTCCAATCATTATTACCATTTTTGTTGGTCTTGTACCATTCGTATTAAATATATATATGTAAGGTGATTCGTATTCTAACTCTCGCATTTTGTGTGAATGAGTCCACTCATAAATTGGACCCCTGAAGAGGTACACTGCGTCTAGAAGGCTTAAGCAGAAATTGTACACTTCTCGGTATTTCCCAGTGTCTAGTTCCAAAAACATCAAAAGATGTTCAATTGTGTCCAAAGGCGTCAGACAGCTCAGTTTGTAGTCAAAAACTTGCATAACGGCAATTTCTGATTCGATCAGTTCGTCCGTCGTTGGAGTAAAAACATTTTCCATCAAAGCGAGAACTTTTTTAATGTCCCGATTTCGGACGTTCCACTTTTCTCCAAAATTTTTTGATGACAGTTAAATCATGGAGCATAATCGCATGAGAAAATTTCGCTTAAACGAGTTTTCAAGTAGGGCAAGGTTCAAATGTGTAGTTTTATGGCGTTTGAAGTTGGCGTCAACAGCAATAAGCCAGCGATTATGCAACTCCAAAGTTGCATATTTCACATTTTCAGTGACTTCAAATTGTTCACACAGGTAGAACAGGACGCGAACAGCTTCCGGAGCCAATACTTGTTCCATATTGGATACTTCCAGCATTTGTTTTCGACAGTTTGCATCTATAATTTCTGCCCACTGATCTTTCAGCGTTTCCCCTAAAACCAAAGTCAAATAATAATTACGATTAAATTTGCAACGTTAAAAAGAACCACCAATGGCGTTTTTTCAAACAGTTATGTTAATTAAACACGACGTTGATTGATCAATTCACACTGCACAACAAGCTAATTATTATAATAGGGCATGTAATTATTACAACTAATAATCATTACAGGGCCGGATCTAGGGTCTTTTAGTTAGGCAACATACAATTGAATCCTTTATAAAGTTGATACTAAAAATTAGCCAATAGTTTTAGCATATCTCGACTGACGAGAAATTCGAGTCAGCATAGGCCGGAAATGTGACACATGAAGAAATAAGCCAGAAAACAAACGTTAGAGGGACCAACTGGGAACGCACAGGCCGAAAAGCTCTGGCATGATACCTCATGTTGCAAATATCACGCCGAAAAACTTGGGCTGAAAATTTGAAGGCGAAAATACTCAAAAAATAATGCTCAGGCCGAAAGGCTCAGGCCAAAAAGGTTCATGCTAGAAGGCTCAGGCCGGAAGTCGCTTGTAGAGTGGTTAAAGAAACAAGCCTACAGGTGTCAAGCTTGGGCCGGAACTTACAACCTTAGAGGCCGTAAGGCTTAGACCGGAAGGCTCAGGCGTGAATGTTTATGCTAGAAGACTCATATCAGAAGGATCACGGGGGGAAGGCTGAAGCCGAAAGGCTTATGCCCGAATCTTAAGGCCGCAAGGCTCAGGCCGACAGAATGAGGAGGTCGGACGTAAGCCTGGAAGGTTCAGAAGGGAAGGTGCAGGCCTGAACTATTATAGGCCGGAAGGCTCAGAATGAAAAGCTCATTGTGGAAGGCTCTGCCCGGAAGGCACAGGCCACACGAATGCCCGCGGAAGGCCTGAAAGGTTTAGCCCGGAATTCTCAAACCTCAAGTCTATGTCAGTCAAGTTAGACCGGAACGTGCAACCTTAGACGCCCGAAGGTTTAAGACACAAGGCTCAGGCCAGAAAGCTCAGAACAGAAGGCTAAGGCCAAATACGTTAGTCTAAAACGCTTAAGGTCGAAGGTTTGGGCCAGGTTTAAGCTGGAAAGATCATGATGGAAATATATCAGGACAGATGGATCGACCCGGACGTCTTAGGCTGGGAGGCTCAGGCGGGAAGAGTCTGACAGAAAGACTGCACTCATACGCATGGGCTTCTAAGGCCTTGCGGTTGACTCTGAATAAGTAATTATAATGTGCAATCTCGTTTAGATATTTTGATATATTTGATTTGTTTTCTCCGATTTAAATTTTTACCAACAATTCTTGTTGACCGAGTAATCTAGTTTTTAAATTGTTCTTGCTCAGTTTTGTCTGGGTCAATTCCGCTTGAAATGACCGACCAACTCAAGTCAAATCGATTCACAATCAGTGCTGACAATATTGTCATGTGGGGCGATCATGACGCTCATGTGACATTTTCAACGTCAGTATCTGAGGAGTGTGTTATTGCAGAACAAGGATCCAGTTCACCTATTGAGATGACAACTTTGCATCCCATTTCAGATGTAGATTATTATAATAATCTAGAAATGGACATCCCGGTGGACTCCCAAACTGAAATACGTTACTATGAGGTCCAACAATCAGCCTGTGTCCAAGACTGTTCCTTGGATGCTAATGGTGATAACACATGCTAAATGACCAATGTATATACTAGGCTTTTATTAGAACCGTAGAGAATGTAGTAAGACATAAAATAAGCTTTTGTACTTGTTTTAGACGTATTTGGAAACTTCATGAGTGATGGACTGGACGAGCTGTTTCCTACTTCAGATGTTTCCTCTACACCGACTTTTATGGAGGCATACGACGCGATGGATGCTGTGGATATTTTTAATTTGTTGCAACCTTCCGTCGACGAGAAATGGAGTACAAATGGTATTGTTTATTTCATAAATGTTCTTTTTACTACTAACTATAGTCTTGTTACATTTGAACCAACGGTAGTAGGTAAAGAGACGGTAATTTTGTAATTACAATTTGTTGTAGCCGTTCCTGGCGACAATATTGTTGCTGTTTCGACCATGCCTGACGTCATCGTAGAAAAAACAACGTCAGCCAATGCCATCGCAACTAAAGTTGTTGCCACTTCCACCACTGCTTCTATTCGCAGTAGTCGTAAACAGCCAACAGCCGCTACTAAAAAATATGGAAACCAACGTGTAATGACAATTTCAAGATGCCGCCATTTCCCAAAACGTTGGTAGCCGAACTAAAACAGGAAACAATCAGCCCGGAGGCTTGGCAAAAGCTGGTTCATTTAGTTGCCAACAAATTCAACAGTCAAAAGTATAACAAGCACTGTAACTACAAAGCCATTGTAGACCAGGTGACGGTTCTATTTCCAGGGGTTGCCCAATACAAATCACCCAGAACTAAAAAACAGGTAGTCAATCAGCCATAAATACTTGTAGCAACTACTACTGTATTATTGTGTGTATTTGCTTGTTCATAGTTTTAATTTTTAATTTGCATTGTATTTGTAGCGGACATTGAATAATGAACTGTCTCGACGCCTGACCTTCTTATCGGACAAGGAAAAACAAAAAGAATTAACAGCAAGCTTTGTCAGAAAATCCCAAGTTCTTAGCCACACTGCTGTCAATGGCATATAGCAGCAAGCTCCTCCAAACCGAGCAGTCTCGATATCCATCAAGAAAAAAAGTTGCAATCTATAGTAACTAAGTCAAAGAACATGTTTACATCGTCAGAAGCCGTAAGTAAAAAGATGTTACAATTATATAATCACGTACATATACTTTAGTAAATTTATACCTCGTATTCGTACAATTAAACAAACTTGTTTGTTTCGTTTGTTTCGTTGCGCAGATACATACTTTGATACGCATCCGTCTGGGAAATGAAACATGTCATCAGATACAGGCCAATTTTTTAAAATTCGAACCGGCGTTGAAAATTGCATTTGCTCAAGATCGATTACATGGCGCTCTTACGACTTGGAAGGGGATATTTGCTGCGTTTCAACGCAAATTTGAGAATTTTAGCAAACAACCAAGCGGAGTCACTTGCAGTGTATTTCGGTTCGAATCAAAAGAGAAAGTGGACTATCCTTATTTGCTCCTGCAAGAACTGCCCAATAATGTACTCCAAGCACAAGTACGCTTCTACGACATGGATTTGGCAGAGTGGATGAACCTTGGGGAAGCCATCGCTGTTTTGTATTTTCTATTGGAATTCTTTAATGTTCAGGAGAGCGAGGTTAAGCCGATCACAAAAATGTGGCGATTTTTATCCGTTTTCGGCCATCCTGACGGCGAAAAAAATTTATCGGGACCGCGGTATCTGAGTAATAAGCAGACAGGTGTTATTCTTACTCTTTTGACTATTCGTAAAAGGCTCTCCGTGTAGTTTAGTTTCGATCAGTAAGGCCATCGTAAAGCATAATACAGCATTTTTCGAAGGATATAGACCTAATTTTTTGCAATAAGACATTTGTAGTTATTTAATAGATTGAATTTTTAAATTCTTCAATCCATCGCAGACTAAAAAGTCACAGTGATTAATTGTACCAAATCTAAATCGTAAATCGTTCATCCTCAGTCACTACTGAAATCGACTACAAGTCTTACAGCTTTTGCGATTTTTGTTGTTGAAATTATAAAGCATTACAAAGCAGTATAGTTTCGCGAAAAAGCATAATTCAGCATATTTTCGTACGGGGGAAAAAGCATAATTCCGGTGTCCTTATTCGATATATATATATTTATTCTTCCACTTGGTTTTTGGCCATAGCCGTTACAAACCACATAGTAGTACATTCCTTTTGATATAAAAAATTAGGTATTTAGAATACTCTCGGATAAAATATTTTGTTCTCGTAAAGATTTTCAAAACAAAAGTGTCATTAAGGTTAAGATAAATGATAGTTTAAGAGGATCCTTTGTCAGTTCTGTTGCTGTCTTTGTGTGTCTATGTTCGGTGATCCTACATTATGTTAACGCCAAGCATAGCTAGCTCACATCTGGATAAAACATAACTTTTTAAATTTTTAATCATTGTATTGTACAATTCTTAATATTATAAACGTACAATATTTATGTACAAAACATTGTGCATACTTAATACTTGTATAACACTGATCGATACTATTCAATTTCTGGAGCGATGTCAAAGACATTTAAAATTAAACCAAGCATTAATTTCGACTTTGGGTTCAACATATTTATTTTCGTGTACTACTAGTATAACAAACGTTTTATAAAGTGTCTAATAAATTCAGCGTATTTTTGTAAAACCTACTCACGTCTTAAAAAAACCGTCTCACGGCACCCAATTTTTACTAGAGACCAATACGAGTAGGTCACTTTAGTACGCAAAAGCATGGGTGATTAGTTTTTTGGCATATTATTCAAAGTTAAACCTGCGAATGATGCAGTATATTTAAAAAAAATGAAAATAAAAGTATGAAGCACACGGTGCAGAGACAACATTTATAGCCTACTGAAAGCGCCATACTGTGTTGATTCTGGGGTAAACTTTTTGACCCTCACAGATTGGCCAATTTTTACCAGAGACCAATACAAGTTGGTCACTCTAGTAGGCAATAGCATGGGTAATAGTTTGTTGGCATATTATTCAAAATTAAACCTGCGCATGATGCAGCATTTTTTAAAAAATGAAATAAAACTCGCGTGCCGTAGGAGAACATGGACGTGCGTGTTACAGTCCGAGCCATAGTTTCAAGCATCAGTGGTCAACTTTTTGACCCTCACAGGTTGGCCAAGTTTTACTAGAGATCAATACAAGTTGGTCACTCTAGTGGGCAATAGCATGGGTGATAGTTTTTTGGCATATTATTCAAAGTTTAACCTGCGGATGATGCAGTATTTAAAAAAAAATGAAATAAAACTCGCGTGCCGTAGGAGAACTGGGACGTGTTACATTCCTTTGGAAGCGCAATCCTTTCAAGCATCAGTAGTCAAGTTTATGGGCTATCCTGGTGCCTTGGCTCGTTAATTTAACCCTTGGTACTGCAGACCAATTCAAGTAGAAAAATAATCAACTTTTTGACCTTTGGTTTTGGCCCCAAGTTCAAAAAAAAAGAACCGTGTTTGTTGACCAAGCGTCCTATGCTCCTGGAATACGATTCATCTAGGCCTTTACTACTTGCAGTGGTTAAAGAATACCCGGGTTACGGTCATTTTTTTGAACTTTTTTGAAATTTTCAAAAAAGTTTTTAAAAAAACCATGTTTCTTGACCAAGCGTCCTATACTCCTGGAATACGATTCATCTAGGCCTTTACTACTTGCAGTGTACTGTGACTTATTATGTGTTTCAGAAAGATATACTACACAAATACAAACATTAATGAATACGTACCTTTAATAAATACTGTTTAGTTCATTTGTACACAATATGGGCAATATAATACATTCGCCAATGAGACGATGCATGTAATGGGAGGTTGACGGTAGATCATAGAACTAGGTTAAGAGGCGCATGAAGATTGTAAGTGAG
>JAQFZC010005948.1:0-13292 GCA_034695205.1 Dicyrtoma fusca
GGACAGACACCTCTTCACGTGTATGAACATACAAAGCATCTACCTACATTTAATTTATATATTTAATTTATTAATTTTAACTTATTTTTAATTGTCGATTGCAAATAATTTAAAGAATCAAATATATTGTATATTTCCGAACCAAGTCTTACACGGGAGCACTGTCACCAAGTGACTACTAATGGGACGCATTCGGCGGTGAAATAACGTCTTTTACAGCGGAATTCATAGCATCTTGTTATATTAATATATTTTGTTTTCGTAATGAATGGTGGGTTTTTTATTCTTCATCGATATCTTACATCCTCATCCTATTGAATTTGTCGGTAACATTTTCTGCAAATAATGAAAAATCACGTTAACTTAAAAGTTATACATAATTCTAAACTGAAGGAATTGACGACTTTCACTTGCTTAGCATTGCATTACTCACTACTCACATCTAAAACGTATAACAAACTAATAATAATCACTAATCAGCAACAAGCTTAGGTTCGTTACTTACTGAACTACTTAGGCATTAGGTTCCCTCCGGGCAGGTTGTCCACGATACTATAGATTCTTATCGTAGGCGCCTTTTGGAGAGCGTAAGATATGTATATAAAAAGCAATAAAAAACAATGAAAGCAACCGTACATCTCCGTGGTAATTCCCGGGGAATAAATTGTAGTTCAATTATTTACATATTGATACGTATTATACAAAAACCAAGTACCGTAAAACTTCTAAAGATAGCCCGGGCTATCTTTTGAAAAATTTGCCTTAACCCCCCGGTCACCATTAGAGACCGGCCATCTTTAGAGACCTGTTATAAGCCGGTTATTCAAGGCTATCTTTTGTAACTTGACCGGATTTACCCCGGTTATCTTTAGAGACCGGCTATCTTTAGAGACCGGCTATCTTTAGAGACCGGCCATCTTTGGAAGTTTAACGATAAGTAAATGAGGTGTTTTTAGTACAGAACAAGTTAAAACAAAAAAATTGAAGAGAACACACGAGATGACTACCAGTATTTTTATTTAAAAAAACCATGAGTTTTGGAAACCACAGCCTAACGTTATGCATTTAAAAAAGTCTATGTTAGTTAGGGCTGAGGTCAAATCGACAAAAGGAAATATCTACATTATTTTTTGCATTATAAGCATAGAAAAAGCCACTAAAAGCATTTGAAGCCAGTTAAAGCCAGTGGCATGCATACAGGTACCTACATAATTCAATAGGATATTTTTTGCTGATCATGCTTACACGCAAAGAGTTAATGAGTCTCTTGAATTCATGTACCAGGGAAGTAGACAAGGCAGGGAATAATTTGCACTTGAATAAATATTTACGGGCAAACAATACAAAACCTAGACCAGTACGGAGAAATACTACTAGTGGCACAAGAAATTAGTTCCAGAGGCATGCTGAATGCTGCATACTTACCTTGGGCGCCTTGGAACGCATCGGGTCCAACCTCCCCGGGGGGAGCCACTTCGACTGCATTCGGATGAACTGAATTTGCCATCTCCGCTGCTGTGATTATCATTGGAGGTACATCATCCACCAGGTGAGTTGCTGCGATACCAAACAGTTCTGTGAATCGGATCCTTGCTCGTTCTAATCGTTCCTCTCTAGAACGTAGATGTAAAATGTTGATATTCAAATTTTCTCCAAAAGCAAGGAAGGCTTCATTAAGAATGGCATCATGGTCAATGATTCTTTGATACCCGTTAACTAGAACAAGAACAAGAAATGACAACAATTAATCACGACTTTTAAGATAAACAAGTTTTGGCATTACACTGCACTGGTTCAGAATAAAATTGCACCTTCCTTAATTTCCAATTCATAAATCTGTTGTTTATTCGTATGTGTAATTAAAATCGGACTTCATAAAAAAAAACTAATAAACAAAAAATAAATAAATTCATTAGATACGAGGTAGATCGTGAAACTGTGATACTCATGATATTGGATTATATTTAGTAAACTAATCAATACAATATATTTTGCTATTGTTAATTAAAACCGTATAAATATTGTGTGATTTAATATTAAAATACTTCGATCACAGCTTCCGTTGAAAGATTTTCATGCAATCAGGATTAGGTTACGTAAGAGCTACTTCGAAAACTAATTTTCAGAATTGTAGAGATTTTTGAAAGTGTAGATATTTTTGTACATCTGGTGTTGCTATTAGTGCTATTATATTACATTTTAAAACCAATGAAATCGTTCTATGGTTATGGTAAACTTACAATTCAAATATGTATCGAAATTACGAGGCCCTATCTATCTAATAGTAGCACTTAATAATTTGATAGCGCGTTTTTAGCGAAATGTTTAGAGTTGTACTAGTTTTAGGTTTATAAATATTAAGTGAATATAAATTTAAAATGTGTCGTCAAATAACTTGATTTGTGGTTTTATGGAAATAGCAGTACAGGTAGACATCTTGTGGTAGACATAATTTTCTACTTGAGTTTGTTTGTTCCAATATGTTCTCTACTGAAAAAATCTCCTGTACCAACTTTGTATTGACGGTCTCCTTGCTAGTGTGGGCTTAATGTGCTCGTATCTATCTGCTTAATCTTAATAATATAATAAGTAGAATGCTTAATAAAAGTGTAAATATGGTAATAGCACTGTGAAAAGTTGTAAATCATAATCCTGCACTTACTAGTTAGCCGATAAATATAAGGCAGCCACACAATAATGCTTATTATTGCTTATAAAAGGTACCTATACGCTTTAAAACATGGCATGGTAAATTAAACCACCATTTTGTTTTACAAAGTCAAACTGGCAAGCTCCATTTGCCCTTTGCAGTTTTGCACTGTCAGTATTGAGTACATAGGAATTGAGTAGGTACATATGTGTGTACCGTAAATGATCTATTACACGAGTCTCTATTAAAACGCGGGTCTCCAACAGTACCCGGTCACTAACTGTATGCGTGTCACTGGAAGAAGTTGTAGTGCTTAAATGTACCTATTCAACTTAGAGTACACCTATGTATGTAAGTTTTTAGCTATCGAATAGCTTAAATTAAATTAAACCGACGTTGAAGACGTTAATGGTAGCCGTGGGTCTCTATTAATGCGCCGGTCTCGAATCGTTAGGGGTCCAAGGCAATAGTCTCAATGGAATAATGCACGGGGGTACTATAACATCATTTACGGTTTTTTACCACTCATGTCCTATGGAGGCTAAAATAATAATAAAATTGCTCTGCTGTAACCAAATGCAATTTTAATGAAAATGGTAATAATGCAAAACAAAAGCTTTCTGATACATGAGCTAATAATATCCATTCTAAAAGACCGTAGCAAGGTCACTTCTCTGGGTTTCTGGTTTGTAAATGTCAACTTTCATACTCTGGTGCATTTAGTAGTTGAGTAGCATCATGTTGCTAGTCTAGTCAGTGTCGAGTGTCTTAGTTCCTGAAGAAATCTTAGCAGAGAACATACGAGAATACAAAAATGAAATTGGCAGAAGAGGGTTTTTGGTAGAGCACACTTTAGAACAAAGTTAAAACTGTGTATAGGTAGAGGAGAAAATGGAAGTAGAAAAGACAGGAGATGTCTACCGCACGATACACGATACGCTATGAATTGGTCTTTATGATTACTTACGAGTTGTGTAGCCAAGGACCACCTCTTCCCCGTACGGTAATAAATCGAAATAATCTTGGCGAATTCTCGCAACCAGATCTCGAAAATTAAGGTGATTTTCCCAAGGAACTTGAAAGTGCAACTCGCGAACAACCGCACCAGCTCGTACCTAACAATAACAAATACAGAATCAACTTAAAGATGAGCTTGAGCACATACATACAAAATCATCCTGCAAAATAAGTACGGTTAAAAGTTTACCCTTAAAAGGGAGGTATGAAATGAAATGTATGGAGATGGAGAAAGAAATGTGAGGGAAGGTAGAAGGTACAGTAATTAAGGAAACCTTAAAAATTATCGGACAAATAAATTCCCCATTCCCCACTTTCATACATTTTTCTGTTAAAAGTTTACACAAAATTTTGTGATAAAAACTTATTTTTTCTTGATTTAGTTCATTAAAAATAGCGCAACCTTATATTTAATAAAATGTATGGTATTATACCATTGTTTTCGGTGTATCGAATTTTCTAAATTAGTATCCTATGGTTATGGTAAGTATAACCTCTCGTATGTGATTTTAGTACAGGAAGATAAACGATCAGATTTAAAAAATATTGAAAAGTATGGAAAAATGTATGGAGCTTTTTTAAGTTAGTTTTAAAAGTAAGAAATATATTGTAAGACTTTTATAAAGAACAATAAATTGTATGTAAGAAAAATGTATGGTTATTTCGTGCTAGTAAGAAATATGCAAACCAGCAAAAGTCTGTAACGTATACTGAGTCCGTTGGGCTATCCTCGTTGGAGGACAGTGTCAACTTTGTTTTGGATAAAGTTAGTCTTTCTCTATGCATTCAAGTTAGCTCACCTTTAGCCGAAACCCGAATAAAACATACAAATAAACAGAATAAATGGTAAACTTGGCCTTGGCCAAATCATTTTCCATTTTTTACACTGCCTCATACATGTAAAAATAAAAACTGCATTGCATTGCAGAAAAAGTCTGGGATACCTATCTACGATTTTTATTAAATTCTGGTGAGAAAAAAATTACAAAATGTAAGGAAAAAAGTCGAAAAGTCGATTTCTACATTTTTACTAAAGTTGAATGAAAGCTATATATACATATATGTACGTCCTAGTGTGCGTACTCTTATATTATTACTTTTAGGGTTTACATACCCTTTCCCTTTACTGATAATTATACTGTAGGACAAAGTCATGGAGAGTTTTTGCAAAAAAGTTTCAAAAGGGAAGATTTTGTTTAAAATATGGCTACTGTTTGGGTTCGGCCAGGCTGGATAATTCGGCTTTCGGCTAACTTGGAGTTTTTATATTGTTTAAGGCCACTTAGGCCAAAATCAAAATTCAGCGACTACCTGAATAAAGATAGAAGGGAATATCTACAACTTAAAATTGTGAAAAACATTTCTTACGGTAATGCGGTGAGGCATCTTTCTGGTTGAATTAATCTTTAATTAAATTACACTGTATCCCAGTGACAAAATAACCAATTCCCAAACCAAAGTCAAATTCCGAATATTTTCCAACGGCGATGCGAATCAAGATTCTGAGAAAGGCTATGACTGTCTGTCTTCGTTCACTGTCAATAACTTGTGAAGTCTAAGTTGTGGTGGAGAATGTGGCTGATTCAAGCAAAGAAAGGCAGCTTAGCTTGGGTTTTCTTGTGGATTTGAAGTGACCTGAAATCACACTATGTTTAGCGATGGCATTTCAAGTATAAATATATTTAAGTAAGTACATAAATAAATCTTAAAATAGGTATTATGAAGCTGAACAATACTTTTGAGTTGACCGTTACTGGTGATTAAGGACACCACAAAACATAAAAAGTATCCAAACGCGCAATTTTATCAATTTTAACCTCGTTACCAAGTATATTAGCTTTGACAGTATGTAGAATCCAAATATGTATCGAAAAATTAAAATTTTAAAAAGCACATCAAGCATAAAAAACAAGCTGATTTAAAAAGCATAATCGAGCATAACGAATTTTAAAAAAGAGCATTCAAAAGACCTTAAACACATACATTGTAGAAAAAGTAAGTAAATGATGAGCCAAATGAATTTTAATTTTTTATTCGGTTTTTGTAGTCACTCCTTGACCTCTACGATGTACTAAATACATAAGGGCAGTGTCAAATACAGCATATCAGTACAATCCACCTGTTTATAATTTGTCATTGTCGACTTTTCACTAATCGTTTCAGCAATTTTTAACAAAAAATTAAAGAAGATAATTATTTTTCCAAAGAGCATACTCGAGCATGATTGAGTAACCCAAAAAGCATAACTGTGGTGTCTTTACTGATGGTGATTCTAATTCCCCGATAAGTACTCACATCTTACAATACAATTCACAAAAGCAGGTTTATTCAGATACCCCATTGTTCAGATTCTATTTGGGTACCTTGTTAATGCCGCGGAAAAGTACTGGCTATCTTTCCTGTTAAAAGTACAAGCGTTGGTTGTTTGTAAAGTAACTGTAAAATGGCATTAATAGCAATGCAAACTACCTATAAGTACCTATAATACATATATATACTACCTATAACTACCTACTAAGTGCGTTGAAGTGCTGGACCCCTCAGAAATAAAACGCTTTATAACGCTTTATAACCTATAGTTCTGCTGTTGCTCATTCTTTGATGGATGGGTGACCTGTGCTCGGTAATCCTGCAAGGCTCTGTGGTAAATATATGGTGGGTGTGAGTATGTACGTTGCAGGTCCATGAGTTCATTCACTAGGCTTGCTGGAGTTTCCTTCGAAGGCCTTCTCTAGAATCCGTAGTCAGAAATCAGAAATAATAAAATCAAATAACTCGTAATGACTATATAGTGAGTAGTAGTGTGTAGCCAAAGTTGTCTATGCCTGGAAAACAGTGAGAATTCGCTGAATGGATTTCATGTTAAAACAATTACTTTACTTTACAAAAAGTACACTCTACCAACTGACCTCATTTTAATCAGATCAAACGTGCAGAAAAGTGAAGCAATTTTTAACTGCAACAGAATTCCTGGTGGCCTAGACCGGGAGAAACTAAACCGGAAGAACTTGTGGCCAACGACTTTCACACATTTCAAAAGCATTTGTCACAACAACTTTTTTCATGTCTGAACATTCGTAAAATCGAAAAAGCATGTTTAGTAATAGAAAGCGCATTAAATCATTTTTCAGGTGAAATAAAGCTTAACGCTTAAATTCTGATGGGTTTTAAAGTATAATTTCATATCATTAAAAAGCATAATTTGGGTATCCTTCAGTATTAGCCTTTTTGAAATGTGTAAATGATGAACAGACATTTGAAAAATACAAACCATGGTTATTATTCTTATTATTACTAAATTTAAATTGTGCTAGTCAAATGAAATTATGAAATATATTTGTTGAACATAAACCCAAAATTCATGGCTCTATTAACTCAACCTAGTAAAGCACTAGTGCAAATTGCATATTTTGATTACAGTTTTATTTGTTTTCCTTTAAATAATTTTTTAAATCGTCAATCCCTTTTAAAGTTCATCTTCATATGTCACAAAAGTCAGAATAATATCGTAATGGCAAAGCCTTAAACACTACACTGCATCAACGCAGCAACGGTCAGCACTAAAAGTATATTAAACCCATCGTACAAGTCTAAAGTATTTTTAGTGCTTAAGTAGACACTCGATAATAATTAATAAATTGAATATTGCGAAAAATAAAAATTAGAAAGTAGAGAAAATCTAGTGCCTTTTAAAGAATAATAATTTCGCACTAAATCAATTACTCATAATTATTCATGCGCAATTCTCTTCTTACTATGTATACAGATACTGGTCGTGGTTGTTGGATAGTATAAAAAAAATAGCTTAAGGTTATGTGTTATATAAAACAAAATTAAAATTATTTAACAATCATTCTGTAGCCCGGTTACCTAATTTAATGTTATTGTTAAATTATCTTAATTAATATTCCCCGTTATTTGTATTTCTAGGTTACCAGTACAGTGGGCTGCGTGTCTGTAACTGAACAATAAATTAAAATAGCTCATTATGCATTGCAATGTTATTTTTAATTTTTAAGGAAACGTCATGACATTTGCTATCGCCATTTCTAAAATGGGAATTCCTCTAAAGCACGTTAAACTAATGAAACTGTCATTATTTAGTCAATTTATAAGTTTTAAGTTTTAAGTTTAATGGGTATATCATGGCTTAAGAAGCATTGTGACGTTAGTCCAAGCAATCAACTTTTTACTGACGTGTTTTGTAAAGTGTAAACACCATTTTCACGTTTTTTTGAAAGTGCAGATGGGAGTTTTACTGGCTTTATAAGTGTAAATTGTAGTCTTGTTTAGCTATTTTTAAAAAAAGTAAAAAGGTGATTGCTGGACTTTCGCTAAAATACTTCTTCACCCACGATATGTTTTTACAAAACTGGTTGCGCTTACTATATGGCTTATAAAGCGTTGTTACTGTATTGTACTTTTGAATTCTGTCTGATATGCATCCGTATTTAAAATTATTTACATTTGATCAATAATCGTACAAGTCAATTAAATTAAATTAAGCATCATTATTTTTCGTTGTTAAATCCTACGAACCTACAACTAGTAATTACAGCGTTATGTGTGTATAAGAGTATGCAATCTCAACGGACTACAAAATAATCTACAATAAAACGTAACAGTTGCATTTTACTCATTATTACTAATTAACACTAAGAAAGCACGATTAAGTAATCATTATCATGGTCATTGTAATTATACTAGCTGTGAAGTACTAATTGTGCAGTAATTTGCAGTGTCACAAAATTCATGCCCAGGAGTCAGTTTCTAAATATGAATGCAATTCAAATTTAAGTAATTAAATCTAAATCAAATTAAATACTTGACTCACAGGTCCAATGACAATGACACGACTTGTCAAAATGTCAAATAATTACAAATAAAATAAAGCCTACATTGCATTGATAGTAAGTACTTATGTTTATGTACACACGATTACTTACATGACGAAGTTCAATTTAATAAATGACAAGAATCGAGATATTGTAGGAGTACTAATAATTAATTCAATTCTATTAATTAATTAATATTGAAGAAGCTCAGACGTTAGTGACTCATTACAACTGTGAGCTGAACTGGATGTGGTCTTGGTCAGACGGAAGTGGTCGTTGTGAAGACGGCTTTGAATGCCCCCACAACTTCTCGAACGGCTCGTCTCGAGAATTTCTCAGACCATCTGTCAATGACCAGGATTTCCTCGGGCCATGACTCCGTCCACTCACGGTCCTCTTCGATGAGTTCCTCCGCTAAAACTTCGTCCACCAAATCTCTCGGTCTTGAAGTCCATTTTGTCAGTCTTCGCCTGGGGACGGGGACGTCATTGGCGAGAAGGGGGTACGGCAATAAATTCTTGACTCTCATGTAAATCATTCTAAATAAGCCTTCTTTTGTTTTGGGGATTCTCATCTTTTGAGCTTCTATTGCGAGAGAACCTGGACGGATTCGATCCACATAATCTTTTCGAATTGAACTATCAGTAGAATGTGATCCACGTTGATCTTCAATGAGCAAAATATCTTTGATTGTATCTTTGATGAGATCGAAGAGAAGGGTATTAAAGGCACGTGTGGAGAGGACGGGGACCGGGACGGAGGCTGACAAGGGCACGCCCTCCGGTTTCTCGCTGTCTTTCATTTCTTTCTCCTTTTTATTATTTGCAATATTCTGCGTTGATCCTCCAATGGACTCGCGGGCGTCCTCCTCTTCATTGTCTTTGATCGCACCGGCTTCCTCCAAGAGAGAAGGTAAGCTTCTTAAGGGAAAATCTTCCGAGTCATCCACGTAGTCGTACTGGGGAAGCTTCCGAGTGCTGGACCATTCATCCCATATACGATCCACTTGACTGTGAATGAGGTCCTGGAGTTGCTTCTGAGTGTACTGGATGGCGAAGGAGCGGAGGCCGAGGGAGGCTGAGTCGGACGAGGGTGGGGAGTAGGGCGGAGGTGGCTTGTCCGGGACGTCCGACAAATTCATGAGGGTGGCAGGGACGGCGGCTTGCAGGGCTTCTAAGGCACGTATCTATAGTTTAGAAAAACGTATAGAATTAAAAAAAATTGAAACCCGTAGTTCTAAACACACTATTACCAAAGTTATTTATTAGAGATTCTTCTTTAGAAACTACATATATGAAGATACAGACCTACTCGAAAAAAACCATAGCAAAATGTGTTTATAAATCCTTTAAAGCTAGATTGTCCCTTCAATAGTTCCAGAATCTGATGAAAAAGCAATAAAATATTTGAAAAATAGTTAATAATTTGATTTTCACCTCATTTTCAATGCGCATCTGCTCCGCAACAATTTCCGCCGCCTCCCGTTTCAAAGACTCGTCCTCGGCTTCAGCAGAATTTCCAGCGCCGCCGGCCCCGGAAATTAAATCATCTTCGAACCACTCCGCATCCCCATCCACGTCCACTTCGTCGTGGGTACTCACACTGTTGTCATCATTGTCGTTCTCGTCTTCCTCTGGCACTTGCATCATTTTTCCGTTTCCAAGTCCGTCTTTATCTTTAGCACTAAAAGCTCCCGCTTTACTACCCGCACTTGTATTTGGTGAGGCGTTGTTAGTGAATCCTTTGAAAGCCTCACTTCTGGCGAGACTGACTTCCTTGAGCATTCGGGCGATGATTCGGGTGACTAGACCATCCATAGTTTCCTTGTTCTGAAGAATTATTTGAACTCGGGCTTCCACTCCTAATTTCGGGGTCTGCTTTGGCTTTTCAGGTTCAAGTTGTTGACTGTCTAAAGGTGGTAATTCCTCTTCCGTCGCATTTCGAATAAAATCTCCATCGCCGGTTTTCTCCTGAGCGTCCTTCTCCTCATTTTTCAATTTTTCGCTCTGTCCCTTCACCAGAAGTTCCACCTCGTTTTTCACGACGGCCTCGAGGAGTCCGGAGTGCTTGGCTTTCCCAAGTTTATTAGATTTTGACTTGGAAGATGTTTTTTCTGATTTTGATTTCCCTGATTTTTCGGATTGTGACCGGACGTCACTGTCAAAATCGGATTCGTACACGACGTCTTCCACGTGGAAATTGGAGTAGGATGCAAGAGAGTATTTTGAGTCATCAGCATCGATTTCCGTGGCTTGAGAATTAGTGGACTGAGGCTCAGTCTCAATTTCTTTTTCCTTTTCTTCCAGTTCCATTTGTTTAGAGATTTCATCGGCGAGGAGCGACTCGATCTTTTCTATGATGTCCGTGTCCATCGTCTTTGCAAGGTCGAGGAGGCAGTCTTTATCCTTGTCCTCCTGGTCACGGTCTTGAGTCTCAGTTTCTACGTGTCTTTGTGCGGATTCAAGTTTGGAACTCACAGATTTAGATTTAATAGATCTTTCTTCAGCCTCAGCTGCCGAATCTTTCGTCGAAAGTGGATCTGGCTGTAAATTCGAGGGTGTGATTGCAGTTGGAACAGCGGGTGATTTAGTCGATGCCTTGGAGTTCGACTTGGATTTCGATACGGATGCCTTGGACGATTTCGATAAAATTTCCGACACTTGGAATGCGATAGAAGCAAGGAAAGAATCGGGATCCGCTTCGGACTGCGTAGACACTTCGCTAGTTTTCATTTCGGGGCTTTTATGTATTACTTCACCATGCTCCTCTTCCTTTTCTGGTGATTTTCGCTTTGCTGCCGCGATTTCTGCCAAATCTAGCGGAGCAGGATCCGAATATCCCACCGGGGACTTTCGTGAGGACTTGTCGGACGTAGAACTAGCAAGAGAAGCCTCGTCAATAATTTCTTCATCTTCCGGCAGACCCTCTGAATGTTCACTGGGTTTGGTGGGGGACTCAATTGCCAATCCTAAGGGTGGTGACTGTAATGTTTGCAAATTGATTGGAGGGGCCGCTGGGGTTTGCACTTCAATTGCTAATGGTTCTTCTAACTGAGGGTGAGATTGGGATTTCTGCGATTTCTTACTTTCTGACTGAGATACTGATGCACTGGACACAAGGGATTTGGATTTAACACTCAATTCAGCATCCCAAGTAGGTGTTGTGGCAACAGCGGCTGGAGCAATAAATGCCGGTTCCGGTTCTTCTGGCTCCGGTTCTTGTGTCGGTATTATTTCTTGAGGTTTCTGTTTCTGGCCATCGCTATGGCTCTGACTACGACTATGCTGGTGAGCACTACTCTCTGAAGCCGACAATTCTGACTCCGACGGCAAGTCTTCGGGGATTTCGGACATTTCTTCGTCACTCGCCGCCACCATGACCGGAGTTGGAACCGGACTGGGAGGTACATTAATCGCCTGCACATCAAAATCAAGGGCAACGTCCCGCATAAGTTTACTGTTCTCGTTAGATCGGTTCGAAGTTGAAACTGAAGTGAGAGCGGTACCGGTAGCAGGACTTACTAAAGGTTTTGGATCCTCCGTCTCGGTCTCCTTTTCTGCAATTTGTACAGCTCGTCCTTGATCAGGGGGCGATGGAGCAGATGGAGCAGCAGCACTACTGCCATTGAAATTTGCTTGCTGTGAAAAATCTGATGAATTTGATTTCTGTGTGGACTGGTCCTGGGATTTTTTCGACTGAGATTTTTCGGACACGTGAATGGAAACATCGATTGACTGAGATTTGTCTTCCCCAGTTTGACTCATGGTGCTGTGGTGGTGATCGTCAGGGATGTTGGAAGCATCGGATAGTATCGAGTTGATTTCCTCCACAATTTTCCCAGAGATATCGACATGTTCCTTGAGGATCGGTGCTGGCGGTTGTAGTGGGATCTGATTTGCAGTGGTGGACGTGTCGGTATCACTATAAGTACCAGTGACGGGGGAAATCTCACTCATTGACGAGGTAGAAACAATAGCAGAGGCTTGTTTCTTTTGAGCACTCACTAGTTGAGGGGCGGTTAGTTTCGGCTGACTTTTAATTTGACTTTGACCCAGATTTGCAACAGCAGTAGAAACTGAATTTGACTTGGCTGACTTGTCAACATCTTCAAGAATTTCACTGAGGAATGAGTCTTCAATTTCAATTTCATTGTCGTTGCCAGTTTGTTCGCGGGGTCCAGTAAGCGAAGCTTCAACTTCTTCCTCGTCAATAATAGTGTCATCTTTCAGGTCACTTTCCACCTCAATCGCCACACTGTCCGAAGATAAAATCCCTTCCAAGTCCAAGTCTACACGCGGCTTCCTTTTGAGGATGGCGTCTGCTTCCGCAATTGCAGCGGCGGCCTCACTTCCGATTCCTATGTTCTGAAGGGACTGGGACACAGAAGCGTCCGTTTCAAAATCCTCCTCAAAATCATAGGCGATTGAGGCCATGGACGCAGAGAGGTTCGTGTCGATTTTTTCGTCGAAAACCGTCGTGTCTTTTGAGGGGGGTTCAATACGATTTTCTTTATTCTTCAGCAGCTGATTTTTGCTTGCACTGCTTTGACTAGCTGAAGACACTGCAGATTTGTGAGATTCCTCGACCTCGAATTCTTCGATAATACTTTCGTCGACGTCAATGTCAACAGGCGCCGCCGCTGAGGCGATTTCGTCAGCAGCAATGGAGGAGAGTATCGAGGGCAGATTGTCTTCTAGGTCTTTTTGACCCCGCTGTTCTTGTCCTTGCACCAGTTGACCCTGCGCATTCAAACTTAGACTAATGCTCAGGCTATGCTCCGAAGGCAATTC
>JAQFZC010005949.1:0-13291 GCA_034695205.1 Dicyrtoma fusca
TATTCAAGTGCTTTCAAAATCGAAAAATTCCAAAGCGATGTATTCGTAGAAAGCTATTTCAGATCTTCATATGGACTAATCGTAATAAACTTTAAAACTCACTCTTTCCTGCATCTGAAGTACAACAGTTTTATTGCCTCCGTAGACACTCAGTGATTCAATCGTTTTAGTTCCAGAGTCAATCCACAAAATCCGATCGAATACATGATGAAGCACCAGACCCCTTGGATTAATCAGCTAGTTAAACAAAATTCATTCTTGTTAAAATTATTTTACAATGCAGAGGAACGTAACTCGCGGGTTAAGAGACAATGTGGATTATAATAGAAGAAAGTTTGGCTTTAAACAATGTTGTAATTGTAAGGCTTGAGACAAATGCGGTTTTGAATTTAGAAAAAAGAGAATTTAGCGATTAATTGTTGTTTGCTTGTAATGTTAGGAGTTTGTGTACGCAATTGCCTTAATTTACTTCTTAACACACAAAGCATTTATTCGAAACGCACCCCTTCAGCTACATGATTAATGTGGGAACCATCCATGTTGGCTTTGTAGATGGCGCCAGTCCCAGTTCCATTTGAGTTCCCGTCCCGTCTACCATTTTTGCTCACTTGCGTCCAAAATATGGACTCGACGAAAGGAGAAACTGCGATTCCAGTAATTATTTTGTCATCTCCAGCAATTTCGTACAGCGTAGCGCAGCTGTGCTTGTGAACTTCTGGGCCCACGTAGCAGACCACTATTGAGTGGGCATATTCATGGTCGTTCATTACAACGAATAAGTTGTAGGAAATCCAGTCATAGGCAAGCAACGTGGGACTGTTTAAATCTCTAAATAGAATTTCATTTGCAGAAGATACTTGGGTGTCGTCATCCCCAAGAATATGACGACCAATGACTCCTTCCCTGGCTAAAGAAAAGAAAAAAGAAATGCAACCGTTAAAAATTGGTTAATTTATAACGGACGTATCCGTACTCAGGATTGCCACGTTTTCAAAAATTGTAAAACATGATTTATAAGCGTTCAAAATCTGTATTTGTACACAGTGCAAAATAAAAGGACTGCCTTCTCAAAAAGTGTAGAACGCAATATAATTATAACTGGTTCACCCCTAGTAAAGTGAATCACTCACCACTGGTCCAATAGATTGCTTTCGCATTAGAATCAACGTCGAACCCACTTATATCGCTGTAAACGTTGGTTGGACGGACGGACGTGAGATTCAAAGATGAGACCATGAGAACAGAGTGCCATCTGAAGAGAAGCACCGGCGGATCTCCGTCAAAAGCACAACTTTTGTTGTCCGAATTGAGCACGTAGCCCGCATCACAGTTGCACTCATGACTTCCATTGAAGTTGGTGCAGAAGTGGTCACAAGTGTTCAGCTCGCACTCGTCCAAGTCTACACAGGACTGAAGTCCATTCTTTGAGAACTGAATGTGGAAGCCCGGGGCACACTGACAGAATTTGTGATGGGGCGTTTGGTCGCAGGGACAAGCTTCCCACTCCTCGTCCGACCCATCCACACATTCCTTGTAGAGGTTGCAGACGTCTTCCTTCTGAATGCAGCGGTGATCCTTGCATTTTAACAATTAAATCAATTACAAAACTGAAACAGGCCGCTGTCAACATAAAATTAGGTCAAAAATAGTTATACACCTTGCATTGAAAAGTTGTTGAAGCACACCCACGAATCTGGCACTCATCCGGTTCTTCGTCGGAGCCATCAGGGCAGTCGTAGTCGCCATTGCACACGGATTCATTGGAGACGCAAAAATGGCGGATAGTTTGATTGCAGCGGAACTCGTCTGGCAAGCAAGTGCAATTGGATTCGTCCGAGTAATCCTTCCCAGGGCAGTCGTGGCTCCCATCGCACACTTGTGATCGGCGGATGCATCTCCCCGACGAGCATTGGAACCCTGTATCAGCACATAAATGAAATGGCGCCAAATTAACTTATTTTCCCTGCAATTGCTTCGGTTTGTACAAAAATCATAGCTGAGGAGAGCAAGAGGCCTTTCACTAAATCGCATCAAGATCACAGAAGCCATGCACTTGGAATAAATGATAGATAGCTCTGAAAATGGAGGCGGTCACTTTGCTCTTAATCAGATTTAGATGTTTGAGAAAGGATCCCGTGAGTCCTTTGGCAACAAAATATTCTTGGATTACCGGAACCTGAGCAGCTGGATGAACCGTAGCAGTGAAGCTCATCTGAGCCATCTCCACAGTCCGCATCTCCGTCACACTGATATCTTGCACTCACGCATCCACCGGTAATACACTGAACTTCGCCGTATGAACATCCACCTGTAAAATCAAATACACGAACCAGCCACATTGTATACCTGGGAGAAATTAAATTAAATTAAATTAAATTGAATTAAACTAAATTAAATTGAATCAAATCGAATGGAAAGCGTTCCAAGGCGGTAGCTCTATCCAATTCTGTTAATTTAAAGTCACTTCTCTCACCTCTCTCCAGGGAACTGCACTGAATAAAACAGTAATTGATAAGGAAGAGAACTGCGGTGAGTCCAACGGAGGCAAGTAAATTCAGCGACGACATTTTTCAATTCCCCCAACTCGTCTGTCTCGACGGCTAGTCGGACTTTTGCTCCGAAGGATGGATGGAAAAGAACAAGGCAAATGTTCGCAATTATATTTTTCACTACAAAGAGGAGGTACAGCGATAAATTTCTCCATGGCTGATCATGTCGCTAGTAGATGTAATTATTTATTGTGCTTTCAAATCCCAATCCACTCAACGCAACGGCAAGAGCAAGAGCTCCCAACACAGAACAAGACAGGAAAGACACCAACCCGAGCATCGTCGAGATAACCACCAATGCAATGTATACGTACAATTTGTGTAAGGAAGTCTTGAGTCAAGTTGATAAGTGCAAGTGTAAATAAAAAAATCCCTAAGAGGATGGGTTGAGGATCAACTTATAAATAACATATAATTACACAGTTAAGGGTGAGAAATTGATTTATATTATGAAACTAATGTGATTACTTATCAATTAAGTTCCTGGCCTAAGAAGCAAAGGCTTGTATATTTAATCATTCTGATATTGTAGTAGTAGGCGAAAAAATTAATTATATCTTAACGTCAAGTGGAGGTCAAACATATTACTAAAGGTTGTTAAAGCATTTTTTGAAACAATTTCCTTCCTTTGAAGAATTTCCTGTGCTTATTTACTAGAAGTTTCACCTAAATTTTATTTTTTCTTATGTGGTACCTTTTCCAAAGTAAAATAGAGCATAAGACGTTTCGTACCTTCCTAAAAACATGCAACACCATATTTCAATAACGCAAAAGGATAAATCTTCAGCATTTCTCAAATCATTTTGCTTCTCAAGCCATCAATAAATTATCATTACGGCCATTCCAGACGTAACAAGTCTTTCTGGACATTAGGAGATGCTTATGCAATTACTCAGTCCGTCAGTTAAGGATGGAGATTGAAAATAATGGATGGATACGAATTTAGAAGAAAAGTCGATATGGAGTCAGTTATGTGTGTACGCTGTGTAAAAGAATTTATTTGCCTAGTCTGTCTCATTTCCTTGTCTATTCGAGACACGCTCCCAGCTCTATCTTTACTTCAGAGGAATTATAACCTCTCTGTAAATAGCGAGCCATAAAAATGAATGTTGCATTATGCTTCCAGCCATTTCCTGATATTGGAATTGAATCTCAAATAATGATTGTATTATTATCAGTGATTTTTATTTAACTCTCATTTTTCTAAGCATCTTGTTTAGTGGTTTACTGGTGTCGGGGTTAAATAATTAATAGTTGTGCAAGGCACGTGCGGTATATTAGCTTTCACCAATCTCAATCTCCTGATAAACTTCCTCAAAGTCAACTTTAACTTCACAACACATTTTTATTTTATTGAGGAATGCTTTAGAATGGCTGAATTTGCGGAAGAAATAACGATCTAAGTAGAAGAAAGGAAACGTGCTAGGAAAGTATAATCTATCAAACCATTTTCGCATGCAATTATGTTTTCTTGGGGCTATAGTGACGTGGATACATTTTCTCTTTCTTTCTCTGTTTCTACAAATAGGCCTTTGCGTAACGAAAATAACAAGTAAATTAGTTTTCATGTTTATTAATTTCTGTGAAGTTGAGCATCATCTGTGTAGCAAAGTTTAGTATTTTATTATATTAGTTCTGTTCAAAGATATTCTAATGCAAACACGGAAGTATGTGGCTGTAGGTGTTACAGGCATGCAAGAAATAGTAAAGTAACAAAGTTGTGTAATTATTTTCTAAGTTTATTTGCAATTCAATTCCACGCTGGGTTTTACATGTCACATATGTCTGTCTGCATATTCGCCTTCTACATCTGGGATCGTTCCATGAAAACCTAAGGGGAGATACAAAAAGACAAATAATCTTCATTTCTTAGAAGCTCAAAATGCATTTACACAATGCAATTCGTCCATATCACTGCAGCCATTTTCCTATTATTGTACCGGATCAACATCCAATTATTTCCAAACATCAAAACTACATTTTAGCCTTTCAGAAAAAATGCAGAAACGCGTTGAGCGGTGAAGAAAGACCTTGTTTTCACTTCTATTCATTCTCCAGAAAGATTTGTATATAATTTAATAAAATTGAATTAAACCTTCAGCATCGCTGTGCAGCTCACTGTAAGATCGAGTCAATATTTTATCGGACTTCCTGGACCTCTTCATTCGTCTTCGTCTGATAAGGCAGCGCACTAGAAACACAACTGCAAGAGCTACGAGGGTCACCATTAAAGTGACGATGGCAGTTGCGGAGATGTTGCATTTGTAGGATACGGCGACCGCATGTGGGATCTGCACTGTGGCGACAGCAGTGGGTAAAGTGCTTGTGGACACAGACGCCGTCTTGGGCTTTGCAGTTGACTTCCTTGGAGGGACCGCCGTGGAATTATTGGGCAAGCAGCTTCCATTGTCACTCTCATCCAAAGCGAAGTCATCCG
Organism: Dicyrtoma fusca; assembly: GCA_034695205.1. Lineage (NCBI taxonomy): Eukaryota > Metazoa > Arthropoda > Collembola > Symphypleona > Dicyrtomidae > Dicyrtoma > Dicyrtoma fusca. The sequence continues at coordinate 4,987 of JAQFZC010005949.1, forward strand.
GACATAGGCATTTGAATCTGAACGTCGGAGACGGAAGGACAGTGGAGGTCTGCGATATTTCTGAATCTTCCCGAACACTCAGTCCAGTGCAAATGTAGTCACACCAATTGTTCTCACAAGGATCACTCCCTGAAAATTAGATTTCATTTAGCGAAATTTTGTTACCTGGAACTAAATGACCAAAAGCCCTGACAAAAAATCCATGCTCCTTTTATAGGCAGGGAAGGGACACATCTTGACAAATTGCATTGCAGGGAAATGAAAATGTTTCGATTTGCAAAGTGATTTTAAAGAATTGCTTTGTTTTTTCTCAAGAATCGAGAGATATCATGTTAATTAATACCTTTAGGCTGCAAAGCTGGATGGAAAGTTTTCAGAATTTGGGCATCTCTTAAAAATGGCTTCGTCACATTAGTACAGCTGGAGTTTCCAATTAGAGAAGGGTTCTGTTGAAGCCCTGAAGTTTTACAAATAATACTTGACCCATTGCCCGCTTCAATCCACGAAATGTTATTCTCAACAATCGCAAGTCCATGGACATGTCCCAATTCCTGCAAGGTTTCCACTCCTTTAGTGCACACAGTAACTATAACAGGACTTAATTTAATATTCTTTCGATTCCAAGCCATTGCCGCCCGAGGCCCAGATGAGATGTATGTTTGCATCCCAAGTACGAAAGTAAATAGGGCTCTTTGACATCACCATTTTATTATCTGTGTAAATTCATTCCTTTCAAATGGATTTCTACTTTCCTGCGTTCTGTATGGTTCCAAACAAATCCAAACTAGGCAAGAATATTCTGCTATTCTACTATGGATATCGTAACAAATAAAAACGAATTTGAAATAAATGGAAAAACAAAACGGTGATGCCAAACAGATGTGATTAATTTCCCATTTAATGTCAAATGTCCTTTCATATTGGTACGGAGAAAACTAATTTCAATGATTCTTACCACATATGTACATGATAGATTTTTGCAAAGAGGTAAGTATATACTCACTGTGTTCTCCAAACGAAGTACGACAGTTCTATTGCTTCCATCAAAATTAATTGATTCCACCGTTTTGGTCCCGGAGTCAATCCATAAAATCCGGTCGAACACGTGATTAACAACTAATCCCGTCGGATTAATCAGCTAGTTAAATACAGTGAGTGGGGTTAGAAGCAAAATGTTGCATACGAGATTTAAGCTGAAATCGAAGGAGGTACAGTGAAATCTCTCTATAATGACACCTCTAGGGGAAGCATGTTTTATGTCTTTATAGGGAGATGTCATTATAGAGGGGGGTATTTAACATTGAAAAGATACACGACTTTTGTTTTCAATCCTGTCACTATAGGGAGAATGTCGTTATAAAGGATGTCATTATAGAGCGATTCCACTGTAGTATGTGCACTCCTCACAGTAGGACCTCCTCAGAAGTTCAGAAGTAAAAAGCTTTTTAAAGTGCTCCTTGTATCCCGTTAAATATTACAGAGTTTTGACAAGTAACACATTTTTTTTAGGGTTGATTGAATCTGCTGTTGTGCACGGGTTTACTCATCACATTTTATTCTAGATTATGAAGGGACGAAATATTTTTGTTTAGCGTACCTCTGTAGCTATTTGTAACTTGTTGGAGCCGTCCATGTTGGCTCTCCAGATGGAGCCAGTTCCAGTTCCATTTCTACTTGAATTATCGCTTACGTTACGATCACGCTGTGACATCTGAGTCCAAAAAATATAGCCGTGGTAGGGAACAGTAGCGATTCCAGTAACGACGATGTTCTCTCCAACCGTCTCATACAGCGTAGCGCAGCCATGCTTGTGAACCTCTGGGCCAACGTAGCAGATCATTATGGAGGGAGCGGTAGGGTCTTCCAGTACAACGAATATGTTGTTAGAATACCAGTCCAAGGCAAGTAGAGATGGACTGGACAAGTCTTGAAATAGAATTTCATTCTCTGAAAGGACTTCATCATTATCACCTCCAAGAGTGTGTTTACCGATCTTCCCGTCCTTGGCTAAAACAAAAATATTCAGCACTCTTTAACTTGGTTCGCTGGATAGCTGTATTCCGCGGTGTCGCACAAGTATTTTCAAGCTAAAAGTTAGAGGCTAATAGCTGGATCGCCACCTTTCCCTGTGGTACTTATTTTTCAGGTAAATGGATACATTAATATTATTGACTGTATAAAATACTTGCCACTACTCCAGTAAATAGTATCTGCATTCGAATCCACGTCAAACCCACTGATGTCATTGGCGGGAACATTTACAGGTCTTAAGGATGTGAAATTCAAAGATGCGACCATGATGACGGAGTGCCATCTGTACAGAAGAAATGGCGGATCTCCCTGAAATGCACAGCTTTTGTTATCTGATTTGAGCACGTAGCCCTCATCGCAGCTGCACTCATGACTTCCTTGGAAATTCTCGCAAAAGTGATCGCAAGTGTTGACGGCACACTCGTCAGAATCCACGCAAGTCTGGAGGCCCAAGTGTGAGAAATGAACGTGGTAGCCGGGTTGACAATGGCAGAGCTGATGATGAGGCGTATTGTTACAAGGACAGGCTTCCCACTCTTCATCCGAGCCATCCATGCAGTCCCTCTGTTTATTGCAAACCAGGCGGTTGGAAATACAGTGACGATCCTTCCAATCAAATAATCAGAATTCATTTTGAAAATTCAAAAACAGGAAAAGTTCTACTATCAATTAGTTTTAAGATGGCGCAACACTAATTGTTTTAGAACTTTGACCAAAAAGTTTCCTATGACAAAACGTTTAAAGCAATACAACTATTATTCGATCTTAAAAGTAAAATTGTAAAGCGCAAATCTGCTTCGAGGGTATTTGTATACATTTGGATAGCTAAAGTATAGTTTACCTTGCACTGAAATGCCGTGGAAGCACATCCGTGTAGTTTACATGTAGCAATAGCCTCGTCGGAATAATCAGGACAGTCGTACATAGCATTGCAAACAGCAGACTTGAGGATGCAAACATGGCGGATGGCTTGATTGCAGCGGAACTTGTTTGGTGGACAGGTGCAATTCGCTTCGTCCGAATAGTCTTTGCCGGGGCAGTCATGGTTCCCATCACACCGCGATGAATTAGCTATACATCTTCCTGATGAGCACTTGAACTCTAAGAAACCGTTTACAAACTTTTAAAAACTCAACTACCAAGTACATGGCAATCTTGGAAGATAGCATTTGCACCTCATCAAAATGCCAAAATACTTTGAGGGTGGAAAGTCGACTTTGTATCCGCAGTTAGTACAACTGGGCATAAGTTTGGTTCATCAGTATTGCTCTTAAATCATTTACGTAGTACTTGGCTCCCTTACAGGGAAGTTATAATGAAATACCTTTACATACATACCTGAACAGATGGAAGTTCTGCCGGGGCAACTGGACTCATCTGAACCATCCCGGCAGTCAAGATCACCGTCGCAAACATAAGATAGACTTATGCAGCGCGTACTGTCACTGCACTCCACTTCGCTATATCCGCAATAACCTAAAGCACAACCAGGTAAATCGATGAATCAGTAGTTTCTAGATTATATAACATTTTGATATTTAAACAAAGAATTTGTATCCAGTAAAATCTTGAATACTAAGCTCTCACAGTGCACACTCCATTTATAGACATTTTTGAATTAGTAGACCCGGTCTTCTATTACAGGTTATATAATGTATTAAGCTAGTGCAGACATTAATAAAGAAAGTACAAAGTGTCATACGCACCTCGTCTCAGCGTGCAGTTAACAAAGTAATACTGAAAAACCAGCACAACGGCCCACCGTCCAACGGATTTGAGTAAAGTCTTCATGATTAAATTTTTCACACTTTTGAATTTCCTTTGAGACGGTACAGCTCCCAGTCTTTCTTGTACAGTAAGGATGAGGCCCAACTACTATGTAATTTTTGTTCGAATGAAATGTTATCATTGTGACATTTTGGCTTCACGGGTACTAGTCGTGGGATTTTTATTCTTATCTCGAATTGAGTTGCAGTTTTGAGAATCGGAACGTAGCTGAGATAAGCGGACACAATACAGTTGGGATATGGAAGTTGAGAGGCCAAGACCAGCTGATAAAAGGAGTAACTTTGAAAACATTAAACCCTAATTAATAAAAGTCCATTACAAAATCAGACCGGGGAATTAAGAGCAGCATTGACATGCGAGAGCGAGTTATTAGTTGATTGAGTACATAATGCGTAAGAGAACTGATAGATAGCTCAATCAAATGTCACGGCACAGGAAGAAACTTGAGCAGTCTTCACACTTGCTTCTGGAGCAGTCTCACGGTCGTCTTGTATCACAGGAGTTTGGGTTTGGAGATTACAACATCTCGTTGCTGAGGATGCGAAATGGACCTTCTCTCAAAAACCATAAGCAAACTCTCAACTACCAATTCCTACTCCTACCAAGTCCGGTAGGAAGTATTACCTTGCTTTATACATTGGTACTCAAGCCTTAGCTTTTAACACGCTAATTTAGCAACTGAACGTATGTGCAATACTGTTTTAGCCTGGGAAGGCTACTACATTGTACATTTTGCAGAACGGCCACTTTGTTTCTTCAGTAAACATACGTGCACATCCACATAGTGGGTACATACTTTGTGTAGATTGCAGCATGATGCAAACTACATTGACTTAAATGATTAGAGTTATGTAGGTCTATTTTATTTGTTCGCCTAAATATTATGTATTGCATATTCCCTGCAAGAGATGCGATGTATTTCCGCTTAAATTCTCCTTAAACGTGATGTAATGCTTTATGAGCCTTTTAAGCGGTGTTTCCAACGTCCGGATCCGCCCACCCACGCACAACTGGAAGAAGTTTGAGCACAATTAAATTTGTAAATCATTTATAGGTATAGAGTTCAAATCTAATAATTGGCAAAATATAATTTTAATACCAAAAAATCCTTCAGGGCTTTTTTTCTGCTATAATAAACAACGAGTTTCCGGTGTATGTTTAACGCTAACGCCAACCCCTTAAACGTCCAAATGCAATCTCATTCATAGTCGGTTACCTACTTTCTTTTGTTTTCTACTGCTTTGGCGTATAACTAGCCACTTCTCGTATTTTGGTACTTAAACATTCCAACAAGTTTTGGTTGCTTTGAACACTATCAAATGCCCTTTAAACTTGAAATTTCTCCAGTTTTAATTGTAATCATATTATTTAACAATAATCTATAGTTAGTCCTTCTATAATATGATTTACTGTACTTTGAAATGTTGGATTGTATGCAGCTTACAACACTTGGCTTACTATGTACTTATAGGCGTATAGTAATAATATTAGGTCAAACCATAGGACGAATTCATATTAGGATTAGAATTTAGGCTACTATGTACATAGTGTAGGTAAATTTAATTGAAGTAACGTCACATCCACAAAACGCATAGTTTATTTCCACAGATAGACAACTTTGACAATCACCTGGTGACGGTTCTTATTAACCAATAATAAGGCCATTTTTTATTTAGACTTTTTACATCGGGAACGTCAGCGAAAACAGGAAATTATAGTCTAGGTGTCCCAAGGGGCTGTGCACGCCGAACGTCACATGATTTGAGGTAGGGCTGTTCCATCTTTCAATAAAAACGAATTCCCCGAAACGGCCCTATATTCGGTGTTTCTGAAAAGCTAAAAATGTTACGCTGACTGTTTTCTGATTCCATAAATAGATATTTTGAAAAATGCGAAACATGTTTGTAAAAAGCATGCATTGTTTCAATCGTGGACGAAATGCCCAATTTAGAGTTTTATTTTCCACTGAAAACAAGCGTCCACGTCAGTTTGGCTCCTAAACCAGGAAATACGATTAAAGAATGGGACATGACTTTGTTACTTTTCTCATTGAGGACTCCCCTGAGGACGCAAATAAATTAGTTGCAGTTGAATGGGAATGAGTGTGGAACAGATTTAATATTCTTATGGCTGTATTGGGTGGGACGATCGTGATGGACGAGCTTGGACTGCGTAAACGTTTTTAGCCCAACTCCGCTGTGGCCACGTCACTAAAGTGTCTCCCTGTAATGGATAATGCTAAGCTAAAGGGCCCGCTTTTGAAATCTACGATGTCTCCATTCCGTTTATCTCTCTCGCCATCGCATCGCCAGGGCAGAACCATTCCAGTCCAAGAGCCTCACTATTTTTCCCTTGAAAAAAAAAACACTCTCCACAAGACCAAAATCAATTTATGTAAAATGAATTGATTTTACTTCCCTTCAAGACCTAACCATGGCCATGGACAAGACCTATAGACAGACAGCAGTGAGGAGACAGTTATGTTTGCGTATGGAGATCGGACCTGTGTCTATCTCCGCCGTAGTGATCATTGGCAAGGGAGTTCACACTCTGAAGAATAGCGAGAACCAACGGATGCTCACCCAAATTCCTCACATTCAAACTGTATATCATTGAGCCTACCCGAAATCTCTGATTGGCAGCACTAACTGACTCGAAGTCAAATCTTATTTTTGCATGGCAGAGGTAATTATTAGAAAATAGTCAAAACAGATCAAAAGAAAAACGGGTTTGTTCAGAAATTAATATTGCACGTATCTTTCCAGACATTTTAAAAATTGGCGCTGTATGGAAACTGACCATTTTAAGAAGTTTTTATACAACTAAGCTTTTTAGAAAAAGTGCTTTTGTAGCAATAAACTTTAAAAATCCCGCCTGTTTTATTACATTTTAGGAGTAGTTTCCGCGAAACTAATCGGAGATTGACAGTGGGAAAGATCCGTATGTCTGTATATAAAGTTGGTAGACACAATCCGGTCTGAGCACTGCACTAGGGGAAATGGACATTACTTTATGGAGATACACAGAGAGACAGACTGTCACTTGCACGGATATCTTTTTTCTGCTTTTATTATAATTTATCTTTGAAGTAGGACGTGTATTACTCTGATACGAAACGAAACACTTTCATCTCCATTCCTGTCGCCAAAGAATCTTCCTTGGGGTAGTTTACGATTTTACTAAATAATACTATTTGACTTTGTTTAAGATTACTCGCGTCCAATCAAATCAAATGGTGGAGTGAGCTAACAGCTTGTTGAGAGAAAATAAGGCTTAGTGTCTGTGTAAATTCGTAAATTGTGAAGTTGCAAATAAGCAATGGAGCCTTTTCTTTATTGCCCTCCGCAGTCGCCAGCCTCCGAAAAGGCTTTGTAGTCTAAACACTTCGTGTGCTTAAGAATGCATTCCTGTAATGTACAGCGGCTACATTCGAGCTTGTTTCACTGAAAAATACAATACACTTAGGACTGAGAATTGCAACATTACTTAATTCGGTCTTTTGTAGAGCTGAATCGGAAGCGCTTGTCGAGCTCATATATTTCTAGTGCACTGTTAATATAATTTAGAAGTAATTTGTTTCCTTTTCAAAGTTAAATGAGAACTGCATTGCTAGATCCCCACAAATTTGCAGCTATAAAATTTAAAACTGTTTTTTTCGATATCACATTCATTTTCCCAAATTCTGTGGTGGTGGACCAGCAGATCGCGGCTTCGTCATTTAAGCTAGTTTCATTTAATTTCAAATAAATACAAAGTACAAACTTGGTAAATGCTTTACGACCGACCTTTCAAATCGACACACTACTTCAGCATTTCAAATTGGCAAGTTCTTAGAAATATTACTTTTCATAGCCACACATTTTCCTAATTTCATTTTTAAATTATGAAATTCTTGAAAAATAGTAAGTTCTTTGCTCTTGCGTAACCTGCAAATTTAATTTCCTCTGATCGTTCTCAACGATGAAAGGGGTAGTTGCTTCCAAGTCAAATCCATATTTTCACATTTCAATAAGTACAAGAAGCATTTTTGCAAGCCATTTAGAATGTAGTTCATATTAAGGGATACCTATTTTTTTTAAATACGTAGATACTTGTAAACAGAATATCGCCAAAATGAGGGTCCAATACACACGGCTGCCAAGGGATACCCTAGGCTGACACTCATTTAACATTCACACGTGAACATGGCTCTAGACCGTGGGAACACGTTCTTGACACTTCCCACGTATCTCGCACAAGGTGATGGCAATATAATTAGGACTTTTGCATTTAACCGAAGATGACACTTAGTCTGATGCAGTAACTTATGAATTCTGAATCGCACGACAAGGCTGAACTAGTTGACACTAATGGGAGATGACCTCAGACCAAAGGAGGACCGAGGGCATAGTGCTTGTAAAGCGGATGGACGGATGCAGGCGTGGGAAATTCCCACGCTCCTTGCCGATAGGCTAATTTCACTCCTCGAACCCACACTACACGTCAC
>JAQFZC010005950.1:0-13285 GCA_034695205.1 Dicyrtoma fusca
CCCTACCAGTACCACTACAGTTCCCTACTGGTACTCGCTACCAATGGTACTGATGGTGGTACTTGGACAACACTACTGATATTCTCACTGGCACTGGCTATGGGAGTATGGGACTGGGATGGGATTGTTCAAAGGAAACTTCACATAATGTTTTTAAAAAATATAGTTGGTTGCTATGCCTATGCCTATATAGATGTAGATATATGTATTTGGTAGATAGATGACGAAGACGCCTACTACTACTACTGCCAGTGCCAGTGCCTACTTACTTATAGGCTATAGTAGTATATCTGTGACCCTATATCCCTTTATACTCCAGTCGGCTGACTGTCGTGTCGTGTACTGTCGACTCTATTCAGCTTTGGCTTTTCTTTTGCTTGTGCTTTTATATGATGCTTGTGCCACTATAGTTATATGTAGTTGTGCCTATAGGATAGATTTAGATAGTTGTAGTTACGGAGCGTAGTTATAGTTAAGCTTTGAAGGATAGAAATGGAAGGAAAAGCTCTTTAACTTGTACACTGGCAATGGGGTTGCTTTCGGCTCTGTCTCCCTGCTCTGCTCTATTGCCTACACATTCTGTCTATACTTCTTCATTCTGTACCTTCATACATACTTTTTGCTTTCCTTCCTTCGCTCCTGTTTTTCTCTCTTCTCCCGATCCTCTCCTTTATGTGTACGTCCATCCAACGTAACGTAGGTCCCTTACTTTACTTTACCAAGAGAACCCAAACCAACTACGAAACTATACTGATGTACTGTATACAGCCTCCAAGGAAGGGACCGTCCATCTGTGCCGTGTACAGATTGACGAGGGAGGGAGAGGTTGGGTCATTGATGACGGTTTTCCATGGGAAATAGCTCGGTTTGGACGGTGGCATTTGGAAAAGAATTTGTTTCTGTCGTTTTAAAAAACTATTTTTTAAAAATACAAATTCACGTTTTGAACCAATACATGTCTGGTAGGGAAGGACTGTGGTTTAAAATGTGGGTGTGTATTAACTATACAATTCAAATTGTGGGTCATTTTAAAGCAAAGTATTCAAAAATTGTTGCTCCTATAAATTGAAAATTGAAATGGCCATTTCAGAAACTATCTGTTGTAGAGACTGGTGTACCTATAGGTTTTGATTTTGAAAAATAGTTGTTGACAGTTGTAGGTTAAGAAGTTTAAAAAACAAGATTATGTTTGAGTTCAAATTTTAAAAGTAATTTTTGCAAACCTCTTTTGAAGCATTTGTAAAAGTTGACATCTTAGAAAGTGCTTGTATAAGGAATGATTTTTAAAAAAGTGTTTTTTTAAAATCAAAATTCAAATATTTAACGGTTCTTTTTGAAAGCAGACCTTCGGAAGAACGTTTTGTAGAGCAGTGGTCGTTCTTAAAACTAAATTGTTTGTTGAAATAGACAATTTAGGGGGAAACAAGGTTTTTTTTTAAACACTGCTTTGTTGAAATTGAAATCGTTGAAAGTATTTTCTCTCTGAACTACATTTGAAATGGAGCTTGTATTTTTTGAAATTAACACACCGTTTGAAAAATAACTTTGTGCTCCACTCTTCATTTTTGAAACTGCTTTGACACACATGAAAATAGAGCTTTTGAAGAGACAGGGGTTCTTTTTGAGCCACACTTGTACTTTTTACTGGTTAGGAGGGGGAGAGACACATATTTTCCAAATCTTGAGTGCGTCACATATGGACGACCCCCAACCCTGTCTCATTCTGTTTCTACACCTATGCCTCACACAATAATTTATACGAGTCTCCTCTTACTGCACATATATGGCAAATAGAACTCACTGCTTTCAACTCAGTATCTGTAAATATATATGTATGTACATACATTCGTTTGGCTCTAGCTCTAGCTCCGTGTATATAACACAAACCTCCATCCCTTTTCTACTGTACTGTAGCCTGTTAGTGTTTTGAAACAAATTTCTATACACATAGCAACCCAGTACAGTACAGCCAGATCTCCTGCAACCTGCATACATACTACATTTCATGAAAAATAGCATGTGATGTGAAGGGATATAGAGTACGCATGGACCGTGAATGTCTGGATAAACGTCAGGGATAGCACTGCAGCTTATTTTGATCAATTTTGCTCAGCTTAAGCATATATTTCTACAGCTATAAGTCTCACAAACATTTCTAAAAGCGAGATGCACAGGGCTTACTAACTAAAGCTTTGAATTTTTAGCGTTTTTATATTAATTGGGTGTACAATTTTGTATTACTATTGCTCAAAAGAGTTTTAGTCGTATTCTGAGTCCGTTGGGCTATCCTCGTTGGGTGGCAGTGATAACTTTGCTTTGTTAATAAGGTTTATGCTCAACTTTTCCAAAAGTTAAAATCATTGATGGTACTTTTGAAGAAACGAAATCCATGGGTATTTATCCCTTTTACAGCAGTCTTTCTCTTTGCCTTCCTTTTTAAAAGATCTTATTACATAGTTCGTACATTTTCCCATCCCACTTTTTGAAACTGTCATTATTAATTTTGCCTCTTTTCAAAGTTGTATTTCAACACACACACACTACCAAAAATCATTAAGCGTTGAAGCTTGTTTCCTTTAGAACGCATTTTTAGAAAAACGCATTTGAAACACGTCAAAGATAATTGTGTATAATGCTTTCAAAATGACTTCGTAATGCGTTCTAAATGAAAAATCGATTTATTTTTAATAAAATAATAAATTTTTAATAAATAAATAATTTTTTAAATAAATAACGCCTTTGAAACTGGGACTTTGGCTTCAATGAGCCTTTTTCGGTGCCTCATCCATGGACTGTGTGCGTCATGTGAGGCGGGGGAAAATGAGATTCTCGTCTCTGCTCTGCTAGTGTGGCTCTCGTAAGGCAAAGGCAGGCTAGAAGATAGGAGCTCTCTTCTGGCCATGTAAAATGTAATGGAACTGAGTGAGGCATAGAGAATAGAATGAGAAAAGACTTTATATCGAAAATACAGTGGAGATTCAGTACAGTAAAGGCTTAGGGCTTTTCCTTCCAACGATTCCAACGAAACTCCGACTAATACACTATGACTAAGGTATACTAGTGGGAACCGTATAGTTTCTGTAACTAGGTAGTAGTGCAGCACACACTACTGTCTACCCAAGCCCAACGAAAACCCCAAGCAACCGTATGGCAAAGTAAAGTAGGTACTAGGTCTCAACCAAAAGGGAAAAACTGACGATGAGTTTTCAACCAGCAAAGCAAAGGCAAAGGCAAAAAGGAAGGCAAAGGCAAAGCCAAAGCCAAAACCATGAGCTACGTCGTCTCAAAAATTACTATTGTATTTTAGCTTTATAATATTATTATATTCTAAGAGGAGCTAGCTAGTAGCTATGCTATATGAGCTTCTCTCTATTTCTACAACAAAAATATATAATAAAAAAAAATACTCCTTCATGGAATGCATTACGCTTATTACTTGGGTAGGTACTTCTTTCTATACGCTCAGCAGCTTCTCTCTCCTATCGTCAGTCTCCTCAGTCAGAGACAGAGAGACAGTAGACACTGACGAGGAACCACCACCATAGGACCCACCAACTCAGTAACTAGATTGAATTCAATTGAAAAGGATGGGTAAAAAGAGAAGGAGGAAGATTAGGGAACACAAAAAATACTGAAAACTTGGAAAAGATAAAAAAAAAATGAGGGAGCTCCTTTAGTTAGTCTGCTATTTTATTTTCTGATGCGATGATAGAAAGAAAAGAAAGGCAGAGAGAGAGGAGAATGAAAAGATAAAAACATTTTAAAAAATATGGCTTAAAATGGGCAGGTAAATAAATTTTTTAACCTATTCGGAACTGGAGAACCATGGAAAGATGACTTTACAAAAGTGTTTAATTCTATAAATTAACATTTTCAAAACGGTCAAAATTAGTAAATGACACTTTTTCAAAACGGTCGAAACTAGTAAATGACACTTTTTCAAAATGGTCAAAACTACGTAAATGACACTTTTTCAAAACTGTCAAAACTAGTAAATAACACTTTTTGAAAACTGTCAAAACTAGTAAATAACACTTTTTGAAAACTGTCAAAACTAGTAAATGACACTTTTTCAAAACGGTCAAAAAACTAGTAAATTACACTTTTTCAAAACGGTCAAAAAACTAGTAAATAACACTTTTTCAAAAACATTCAAAACTAACAATAAGTGTATTACCGTTTCGAAAAGGTTAAATTCAAGTTAATTGGATTACCTATACGTGTAGGTAGGTGCCTACTACATAAATATAAATTCATTTTTTTCATTTTATTTTTATTTGGTAGTGTTATTTGACCATTTGAAGGAATTTCGCGTGTAAAACTGAAATGGGTAAATAGATTCAAAATTTTGAGTGACTTTCGTGACAAGTAGGGCATCCCATGTTTTTTTGTGAGGCAGTATTATTATTAGGGAGCTATACGGAAGGATGATGGGAGAAGAAGGAGCTGCTGTGTTCAGTTCAGATTGAGACTGAAACTGAATTTTGGGATTCTGTCTCTCTTCTCTCTATTTTGTGTAATTCTGTCATCTGTGTCTGTGTGCCTAGCCTCCTAGTTCTAGTTGTAGAGAGAGCATTGCATTGTAGGGAAGTATTGGAGGTTGAATCGACGGAGTTATTATAGAAAAGGAGCGAGCGAAGCGTTATTTTGGCTCCCAGTCTGACTGGCTCCCATTCCACGTCCAATTCCCAGATTCCCTTCCCTCCTTTAACTTTGCCATCTCAAAGACTTGGGAGTCGGTTGGGTTGGGAGCAGACTCGCAGTGGCAATAGCAATCCTTCCTTAGTTTTAGTTCGAGTTGGAGGAAAAGTGTAAAAACTCTGGAAACTCTGGCGCGCCGCAATGCCATCTCGATCTCCATGCTCTGGGAATGGGGATGATGGGAAGTACGGAGGGAACATGAAATGTGAAATGCGCCTGGTCGTCAGCGTCACTGACGAAGTCTCTTCTCTCAAACTCTCAACTCAACCAACTCAGCCAACCAACCTATTTTTTTTTTGCCTCCTTTTAGTACACGAAAGACCAAATAGAAATTGGACTAGGACCTAAACGAAAGGAATTGGGAATAGGAAGGGAGTATTGTGTGTGTGCTTTTAGGTAACTCACCAAGCAATCTAGTATGTTATTGCCCATGGAGATGCAGAAGGTTCTATCTCCCTCCGATTTTCTACTGTCAACAGAACAGTGCAGTGGCAAAATTTTGTAAGTACTGACTGATGCGTCATTTTTGGAGTAAATATGCCAAAAACTTGAATCTTTCAGAAGAGGATGAAACAAACTTACGGGATTTTTAGGGACCCGCTTTTGGTTTGGTTTTTAAATATAGGTGTATCTTTAGAAAATGTTTTTTATTGCGTTTTTTGAAAAGATAATGGCTTTTTCGGCGAGGATGTTATTTTGAAGAAATATAATTTTGGAGAAATTGCATTTTGAAAAATTGATTTTGAAGAATATCATTTTGAAAAACTTCATTTTGAAGAAATAGCGTTTTGAAAAATATCATTTCGAAGAAATAGCATTTCGAAGAAATAGCATTTCGAAGAAATAGCATTTTGAAGAAATTACATTTTGAAAAACATCATTTTGAAAAATATCGTTTAGAAGAAATAGAATTTTGAAAAATAGCATTTTGAAGAAATGGCATTTTGAAAAACATCAGTTTGAAGAAATAGCATTTTAAAAACATCATTTTTAAAAATAGCATTGTGAAGAAATATCATTTTAAAAAAGCATTTTTTTAAATTAGAAAAACGCGTGCTATTTAGAACTGGCTTTTTAAAAATCTTTCCTTCTAGAAACTTTGGTCGTAAAATCTGTTTGTCTTCCAAAAATTGCCCAAAATTCCTTCGCTTTCTGCGGCCGAGCTCGAGCTGCCGGATCCGCGACTGTCTTTGATTCAGGATCGAGTTTCTGTTTAAAATGTGTTGGTTCAGATTCTGTTCTGAAGGCTGTGCTGGCGCTGCTGTTGGTTGTGTTGTGGACTGGCTGGTTGGATGAGTTGGATGTGTGTGAGCTCTCTCGGTTCTATTTCTCATCTGAGTGTGAGGTGTCTGTCGTTTTTGGATTTTTTAGATTTTGGCTGGGAATGGGATCGGGTAGTAGTAGTGGTGGCAGTGGCAGTGGCAGCCAGGCAGGCAGCATTGAGTGTGGATGTGGGAGTTAAAAGTTGCCACCGCACACTCCACTGTCGAATCAACCCTATTTCTCCTTCCCACCAAATTTTTCCCCGCTGTTTCTCTTTCTATAGGTACTTCCATGCACACGAAAAAAAAGAAAGAAAAAAGCAAAAAAAAAATCCAAAAAACTTTTACCCGTTTTTCCTCGTGCTTCTCTCCTTCCGTCCTTTTTCTTCACGTCTCTCTCTCTGTCTCCTTTGACTTTGTCTTCCCCATAGCTTTGCGAGTCTGACTTTCCTGTAACTGTAACGTCGTTTTGCCTTTGCTTTTGCTTGGCCCTGCGCATCTTTCCTTCTGCCTTGTTTGCTTCTCTACTTAGGAACGGCATCTATTTTAACAAAATTACCACTGGCGATGGGGATCATCTAGAAATAGAATCAGGAGCAGAGAGAGAAACTTGCTCATTCTTTTCTTCTTTTCTTTCTGAGGATAGAGAGCTCTTCTCCAATCATTTCTTTTGTATATGTGGAAGACGCAGTAATGCATCTGTGTGTATAGCATCTCTTTCATTTTGAGGATATACATAGATGTACTCTTTACCCCCTTATAATTATAGCTTGCAACTTACCTGGCTAATTTAATTTATAAAGTGCTCCCTATTTAATCATTTTGTAATTATTGCTATTACTACGGTAGCAGTTTTTAAATAAGGGAGAAATAATTCCATCAATTCCCACGTGCGTGGTGCTATATAGTCTCATATACACAGCTTAGGTATTTTTCATTTCAAACAAGCTTGTTTTGTTTTGTAAACAAATTTTCAATCCCAATTATATTCCATTGGTTATACACACAACAATACATATAGTCAACAAACAAGCTAACGTCACTTTAAAATTCAACGTAGGTATAGGTACGAGTAAAAATAATAATATTATTCTAATAATTTATTAGTAAAATCCCTTGAAGTACTTTGCTTTTGCTTTGCTTTGCTTACTTACTTTGCCTTTAAATTACTGAATTTTAATTTTCGATTTTTTAAAATTATTTGATTTAATGCGTAATGCCACAGAGAAGCGGGTTTCTTATTCTGTAGTTGCAATTTTTAGGGATTTTTGCAAAATAAATGGAAGCGACTCGGCACACTTTTTAAATTAGTGTCATTTAAAACTAAGGTATGTAGCACTGTAAATTGAATAACCCATTCGGAACTGGGAAACCATAGAGAGAATGCTTCAAAAATGGTTTTAGTCTACAAATTAACAATTTCAAAAAGGCCAAAACTAGAAAGTAGCATTTTAAAAAAGGTCAAAATAAAAAATTAGCATTTTAAAAGGGTTAAAGCTAGAAATCAACTTTTTAAAAGAGCTCTAAGCTAGAAAGCAGCATTTTAAAAAAGGTCAAAACTAGAAAGCAGCATTTTAAAAAAGGTCAAAGCTAGAAAGCAGCATTTTAAAATGCTCAAAACTAAAATGTACCATTTCAAAAAAATTTCAAAACTAAAACATACCATTTTAAAAAAACTCAAAACTAAAAAGTACCATTTTAAAAAAGTTCAAAACTAAAAAGTACCATGTTACAAAAGTTTAAACCTAGAAATTACAATTTTACAATTTTTAGAAAGATGTACATAAAACTATTAATTCACACTTTCAAAAAGATGTAAAACTGCATTACATTTTAATGTAGGTAGATATCACTGTTTCAAAATGGTTAACGTTGCATTTGTTCATGGTTCAACAAAGTACCTACTGTATTTTGGTGCATCATCCTAACTTATAACGTTTCCATTTAGCCCGCTAGATTCAAATCTCACAATCACAATGCAATGCAGCTTACGCTTACTATAGGTAGGCATTGCACTGCGTTCGTATCCTTCAGGCCTTCAGATGCTCGTATTTTTACCGTACAAGTGTGTCTTGTCATCTTACCTACCTATATATATATTCTGTATACTTCATGCTCATCTCATCTTGTGAAGGAAATTATCCCGCTTCTTAGAAGTGTCTTGAAGAAAAACCTCATTAAACTGCATACTAGTGCTATAGGTATATACAGGTGTATAGGAGCACCCAAGAAAGTAGGGACAGCACAGGAAAATAGTAGTTACAGATAGACAGCAAAAACGTACGTAAAAGAGCCTCACACTGATAGGTGCTCTGTGAATTGCAAATCCGTGTATCTACAGACAGTGTACACTACTACAAGCATTGGACTATCACATTATATGAGGGCCTACACTACTATTGCCATTGGTAGAAAAATGCGAGAGGGAAAAATAATTATTGAAAAGAAAAATATACTTCCTTGGTAACGGCAACGGAATTGCGGAGGTGGCCAACGACTTTGACGTCGACAGCACACTTGCCGCTGCCACTACCACCACCGCCGCCGACAAGACAGGAACCAACAGCCACCACCACCACCACACTCCACAACTCTACAATAAAATAACACAGAGCATCTCAAATACCTATGTACGTACTATGTAATGGCAAAAAAGCAATCTTGAACCATCACCATCTGCAGATCATACATACAGTTCCTTCAGCTTCGTAAAGATACGACCAACCACCCTTTCTTTCCCCTTGTGTCTGAAGCATAGGTATTTTTCTATATAGCATACTCTGGTCAGTCATTACCGATCCCGATGGATAGTAAGTCAAGGAATGAAGTCCCACATAAAATCTTGAGAGCCAATGCCGAAGATGAAGACGAGCCACCCAAAGGCAAGCGCCAAGTGTACAAATCAGATGGCATTCATCTCAAATTCTCTCAAATTCGAATTCTCGATACATTTTTACCTCAGCGTTTGTCCAAATCCTTCCCAAACACTCGCACACACGTTGTTGGCCAGAAAGAAAGAAAGCAGGGAGGAATTCTTAAGCTTTTTCTTCATTCTTAACAGTCTGTCTTTATATTGTTGTTGCATTGTTAAAGTATGCCGCAGAAACTCTGTATCTGTTTCTGTACTCTCTGTCCGTCCGGTCGGTCGGTCGGTGCATTCCTTGCATTGTGTTGTTCTCATATTTTCAAGAGATTTCAAGACACTCTGTGGATGCTATGGGTCGTCGTCGCTTCCATCTGTTCTCTCTACCTGTCCTGTCTGTGGGTAAAAATAGGTGGTAGGTAGGTATAAGGTACACCTATAGGATGGAACCTACAAGGAAAGGAAATCAAAGGAGCCAAAGCCACTACAGAATACGAATACGAATACGACGTGGTCCTTCTCGGTCCGTCTTTCCTTTTTTTTTCTTCGAGTCCTTTTGGATTTGGATTTGGATTTTTGGGTCCACTTATTTTTCGTTTTTCTCTCTTCCCTTCCTTGCCCTGCTTTGCCCTGCTTTGCTTCTAATTGTAAAGGGACCCTTTCCTAAAGGAAACGTGCTTCCCTATCGCATCGGTATCGGTATAGACCATGCCATGGCATGCAATCCAAATCTAAATCCAAGAAAAGGAGCCCTACTATATTTACAGGGTACAGGGCAGGGGTACAATTCATTTCATTTCATAATTCTATTCCTTTCCTTTCCATGGAAATTCCCAATCCCATTCTGATATCCAACAGTCAAGAAACACACACACTTGCCGAGCTAACTAGTTGTACTACGGCCTGATAAAACTAATAATCCTTCCTTGGCTTCTGGCTATATAGTCATATATAACGTTCTTTCCTTTCCTTAGCTTTTCTTTCCATGTGTACCTACTTTTGGTCTCCTGCTGCCGACTGCGGAGCGTCTAGCCTTCAAAATATATACGTTACCCCAAAAATGAAAAATACGATTTCCCTCCCAATGCAATGCAATGCAGTGTACACGATACACACTACCAACCACTCTATTACTTGTATACCTTGCCTTCCCAAAAACCCTTGCAAGTCTGTTGCTCTGGCTCAAAAGCTCGAAACTCTTTCCCATTTACTTACCTTAGGTCGGTCCTTAGGTAGGTAGCATCTAGATAGGTACGTGGTCTTACTCACATAGCCCCGAAGCCCAAACTCTTTGCTATGCGTGTGTCCAGCATTATTATGATCGTCCATTGCATTCATTGTACAGCAGTAGACAGACACTCCAGACTCAAGGAAATATCAACGAACCTCCAAAAAATATCAGAATGAGAACCAGCCTGAACCAGAACCAGAACTACTATACTAGTACCAGTACCAGTACCAGTAGAGTAGACCAGTACCAGTACCAGCTACCAGTACCAGTGCCAGTGGCTTTAGAATTTAATTTAACTACTATATTACTATACTGTACACTTTTACCACCAAAGTAGGTAGGCTATAGTGCCATGTGAATGCTATATGGCTACTACTATGCCTATAGCTATGGTGCTAATGCTATACTATTTTCCATGTTGAAAATCTAGTGGTTAGTAGTTTAGTAGTTGGCGTGTGAGACATTCTCATGGAACTGGACTTTTTTAGTTTGGTGGCTATTTGGCTATACTAGACGTATATATGTATAGGCATGCCATTGCATTTTAGCGCAAGGAATGAAAGCACGAGGATTTTTACATTTTTGAAGGATACATGTGCTCGTTCTCAAATCTCAATCTTGATGCCGTGCCGTAGTAGCATTTTCCTAGTCTTGAGCTCGTTCTCATTCTATGTATGCCTCTGAGTTTCTTTTTAAACCAACGTACACACACCAATAACACGCTGCTGGGTGCATAGTACCCAAATAACAGTAACAGTACCAGCAGACCAGCACCAGTGACAATGACAGAATTCTACATGCCTTCAGCACTGCACTGGGACTGGCACTGTCAGAGAGCGATCAAATAATTGTGTATGTACTATTGGTTTATTGATTAGGAATTAAAAGTAGAAATTAGAAATATTTGTAATGATTCACCATATTTAACTATGTGTATGTATTTTTACTATTTTACAGAACCCAGCGTCCAATCATCATCTCATCAACAATCTGTAGGAAATCAAAAACACATATGAAGGAGTATTAAAATTGGGATCTGTGTGTTGTGCTGTCTAAGCTACCACGTCCGTCCAGCTCCAACTTCCAACTGCCGCTCGCGCTCGCTAATTTCGACGTGGAATCCAATTCCAGCAAATTAATAAGAACCTTCCCACCCAAATTCCACTTGGCCACTGCAGCATTCCCTCAGTCCGATTTCGGATTTGGATTTTGGACGGGAAAAGCTGACATTTCCCGCAGAATTTGCCCTGCCGTCAGAGAGACAGAGACTTTCATCCACAAGCTCTCTCTCCGATCTCATCTGATGCTCTCTATCCTTCCTTTTAGTAGCACGTTGGCTCTGCCCCGCTCTTCTGCTATTATAACAATGCAAAATGATGGGAGTTTGGGAGGGAAAGAACCGGAATGGAAATGTACATGCAATGCCGCCAAAGATTTCAGAACAAGCAAACCAAAAAGTATTGACTGCCATCCACTATAGTAGTGAGTCTTTGGCTCAAAACTAACTAATGCGACGTTATTGGGGAAACTACAGACGGACGAAGAAAAAGAAGAAAAAAAGAAGTGACGGAGTCAAATCCAAACTAGAAACTATACGTACTAGTGCAAGTCTTAAGTCTGTTCTGTCTTCTGTGTGGCTGTATAGTTTTGAGTTTGAGTTTGGGTCGTCAGTTGAATGGTGGTGGTGGTAGGGACAGATGAGAGAGGAATTGTGTAGAATGTAGAGAGAGAGAGAGCAAAAATGCAATGTGAATTTGAGTAAGTAAAGTAAGAGAGAGAGAGAGAGAGAATTTTTCTTCTCTCTAATTCCGTCGCTGTCCCTTTGCTACAGTTTTACTTAGTTTGTTGGCTTGCTTTTTTCCCTTTGCTTTTGCTTTGGTTTGATTTCCTTCGTTCGTTCCTGAGTCCGACGTACTCTACTCTACTTTGCTTGGGTTTTGGGATTTTGGGAAGTTGAGATAAATACGGACCATAGCATAGACTAGAGCAATAGTGAGAGAGAACGTCGTACTCGTAGGCTCCGTCGTAGCATATAGTTGGCTCATTGGAGTTTTTGGTTTGGTTTGGTTTGGAGTGACTGAGTGAGGAAAGTAAAGTAAAACAGAGTATCTGGCTCTCTGTAATGTTGGCTGCTTCGACGTGGCCAAGTACTAAAGTGCACTATGAAACCTCCTGATATGACAGCCAAAGAGAAGTAAAGAGAGAACTGAGAGAGTCAGTGCTAACGAAACAGCCGTCCGTCGTTCGTTCGTTCTCCTTGGCAATAGGAACTTCAGTGGAAAAATATGACGAGAGAGAGAGAAATGCTAGCGAAGGCAAAGTCTCTACCAATATTAGGGACACTACCAATGAGAACGTTGAAGCAAAAGCAAAATATCCTCACAATGCAAGGCAATGCAATACAAGGAGTACTGTGGGCTCTACATGCATAGTGTAGGACAGAGGGGCCTCGCAAATATGACTAGGTTTATAGAAAGGGTGTTATGGGGGAAAAATGTGTTGGCAATTTCTACGTGTTTTACTAATTTTATCTTTTATAAAGTTTAGTGGCTGGATGTTTGACCTTTTTTTGAGAAAGGGAAATATCATGTTTTATCCATCTTTTAGAAATGTGTGTATGACGTTTTGCCGTTTTTGAAACAGCGCAATGGAACGTTTTGCCGTTTTTGAAAAAGCGCCATGGCGCGTTTTGCCCTTTTTGAAAAAGCGCCATGTAGCGTTTTGCCGTTTTTGAAAAAGCGCCATGGCGCGTTTTGCCGTTTTTGAAAAATCTTATTGACGCTTGTTGCCTTTTGGAACAACAAAATTTAGATTTTTGCGTAAAACAAATTGTGTAAATGATCTTAACAATATTTATTTTAGAGAATTATGTTTGCTTGATCTATTAGATGAGCGTGTTTACTTGAGCTGTAATTTGATGTTTTGCACCTTTTCAAAATCTCAATATTACATTTTAAAACGACATTTTTTGAAAAGTGCCATTAACTTCGTTTATTACACCTTTTAAAATACTATTTTCTCATTTTGCTCTTTTTGCAGCCATGTAAATTCAAGTTTTGACCCTTTTGAAAATGATTTAGATTTGACCCAAAATTGTATGTGGTCATACTTGCATGGCCCCTGGTCTCTTTTCAGTAGTGGCAATGCAATGGTTCTGTTTTAAAAGCATTGAGGCAACATACGGTATACGGCTAGGGCTCCAATGCTCTCTCAATAACACACTCTCTA
>JAQFZC010005951.1:0-13284 GCA_034695205.1 Dicyrtoma fusca
TAACTAATAAAAAATCCGTACATTAATTATCAGGAAAGACAGACATGTTAAAAGGAATTAGTAGCTAATTTTTTGCCAGGTTTTTTGTTACCACGAAATATAAATAAAATGTGCATGTATAAATAGAAATACGTATTAATACATACCTGGTAAACAAAACTATTAAAAATTACAGAATTTGAATATTTCTTGAGTGTCAAAAACAAATGAGTTAAGGATTATGCCCTTGCAAGGCACTGTCACTGCACTACTGCAATTCTATTATGTATTACTGTATTATATGTGTCGAATAGCTACTTATTGAATAAAATTATTTAAATTAACCACTTACATAAAAGTGCATGACATCATCCAAATAATTATAAGATAGGAAAATATCCCCTATTAGTCATTATTAGCATAATAACTTTCCAAGAAGCCATAAAAATTACAATTATAGGCAATTACTTATTCGAAGGATTTTTCAAAGTCATTTTTTTCAGTATGCTATTATTCTCTACCTGTTGCGTTTGTTGGTTTTAGTTTCAGTTCAGTTTTAGTACGAAGTTTAAACTGCACGCTTGCGGCAGCCTTCGTCAGTCTTCAGTTATTAAATATTTATTAAAATAAGCAATATTTTATTTATCAAGACTTTTTTTTTACTTATTAAAGTATTAAACCAAATCAAAATGTTGACATTTAATAGAATAAGGTGCCTGACGGTATTCCTTTGTGCTTTCAATTTCTTGACTGAGTTTTCGACGGAAGTTTCGGGGGCGGCGGTGCCAGTGCTGCTTCAAGTAAAGCAGGGGCTGCTGAAGGGAAGTTTGGGGCAAACCAGGGGCGACAGACACTTTGCGCAGTTTTTAGGAATTCCCTATGCTAGTAAACCCGGGAGATTTGAGGTCAGATTCTGAAATATTTTAATTTTTGAATTAATTATTAATTCATAATTAATTAATAGATAATTAGTTTTCGCATTTGTTAGTGTTATTAGGTATTGATTTATTGTGATCGCACTTTTAAAAGCATGCAATTTCTTATAATTATCGTATATTTTGTTGCAATTTTGTAAAACTTGCAGATAGCTACATACGACACGACTGAAGACTGAAATACGCCTACGACCTACGACATTTGACATTTTACAATTTTACCAAAACAAAAATAGGAATTTGTGACCTTTTAAAATCAAAAAGCACGCCCAAAATATATTATTTGCATTTTATTAATTACATTGATCATTCTTTGTACTTTTGCTTTCAGTTGGCAGGACCAGCGCCGAAATGGGATGGAACTAAAGATGCCACACTTTATGGAAACAAATGTACGCAGTACAGAAGGGAAGCGAAGGAAATTGTTGGGTCAGAAGATTGCCTCTTCATCAATGTCTTTACGCCAGATGTAAGACTTGTGCTTAGTTGTTTGTTTTATTAATTTGATTAATGACTTCAAAACTTCATAGGCTAAAGCAGGAACGTTTATCTAACTCAGTAAACTTATTTAATTTAGTTCCCAAAAGATAATCAAATTAAGTCGAAGAATCCTCTGCCCGTCCTTGTTTTCATCCATGGAGGCTCCTTCTTATTCTACAGTGGGGAGGTGTTTGGTCCTAAATACTTGCTGGACGAGGATTTAATTTTAGTTACCTTCAATTTTAGATTGGGAGCGCTTGGTAAGAAATTAATAATTTATGTAAATGGCGTTTGTTTAGAAATAAATTACTTTAATTAAAAAAGAGGTTACTTTACATTACTAGTAGGGTGAAGGCTTGCAATTGTGGTCGGCTGATTAATATGGTGGCCCCCTTTTTCACCCATTGTCAACGGTCAACCGAAATTGAACCAACCTGGTTTCAAAGCTTCGGGTACCGAACTTCACATTGAATATATATGTCAGATTTCGATTGACATTTGACACTGGGTGAAAAACGGGGCGACCACATTAATCAGCCGACCACAATTGCAAGCCTTCACCCTACAGGATTTTATAATGTTTTACAGGATTTTTGAACACTGAGGACAGTTCATCGATTGCCAATTTAGGCCTAAGAGACCAAGTGGCAGCTCTTAAATGGATTCAAGAGAACATCGCTAGTTTTGGTGGTGACCCGAAGCGCGTTACTCTTTTTGGGAATTCCGCTGGGAGCGCTGCCGTGTCCTACCACGTCCTGTCCCCCTTAAGTAAGAACCTATTCAGTGGGGCCATCTCTCAAAGTGGCACTGCCCTATGTCCATGGACCATGGTTCAAAGTCCAGGGAAGGTGGTCAAGAATTTGGGAGAGAAATTAAAGTGTTCCACAACATCTACGAAGGATCTCATGGCTTGCATGAAAACTAAAGATTTGAGAGAACTCATTGAACAACAACAGAAGATTGTGGGGGTAATGAAATCAAATTAAAGTTCCTGCTAAATTGAATACACGAATAATTGTAAATTACTATAACTACTTAATCATTTTTTTTATTTTTGTAAAGACTTTGAATCCCGAAGCGCCAGTGCCCTTTGCTCCATCCGTGGAAAACGTTCAATCTTCTGGTGAATACTTTCTTCCTGACTACCCAGCAAGACTTCTGTCGGATGGGAAGTTTAATAATGTCCCTTACATTATTGGAGTAAACTCTGCTGACGGGCTGACCTATGCCGTTGCTAGTAAGACAAACTACAATAAAAAATATGGAAAATGACCCTATTTTAAATTGCCCTAGTATTTTATTAACCTTTTTGAAAAAGCAGTTTATCTAGTCTTACACCTTTTTGAAAATGGTGGTTTCTAGTTTTGATCTTTTTAAAAATGTTGATTTCTGGTACTGCATGTTTTTGAAAGTATGAAATTCTAGTTTTGCATCTTTTTGAAAATGTTGAATTCTAGTTTTATCTGTTTTGAAAGTTTTAATTTGTATTATAAACACTAAACAACTTTTGCCAGTTCCACATACGTTAATTTACGCGTTGTACATTATATCCTAGACATTTTAAACAAGTCCAGCGTGGTGGAGCAAATTGACCAAAAATGGGACGTCATTGCCCCCATAATCTTAAACTTTGGCCCCGATGTCAAGTCCTCTACAACCCAGTCCAAAGAAATCTCACAGAAGGTTCGAGAATTTTACTTTGGAAAAGAAAAAATCCAGCCCGACCGACAGTCATCCATGCAGAAGTTCACGGAACTCATGAGCGACCGAAATTTTTTCCAATGCACTCAAAATACGGCCTTAGAACTGGCAAGACAGGGCGCTCCAGTCTTCGTGTACTACTTTACTGAGGAGGATGGCCACTCGTTTCTGGACCATTTTGGAACTACTCCTGTTCAACGTAATTATAAACCATGTTGTATTCAATTATTATTGTTAACATTAAGGTTTTTGTAAATACTCCGAATAATCAAAAAT
Organism: Dicyrtoma fusca; assembly: GCA_034695205.1. Classification (NCBI taxonomy): domain Eukaryota; kingdom Metazoa; phylum Arthropoda; class Collembola; order Symphypleona; family Dicyrtomidae; genus Dicyrtoma; species Dicyrtoma fusca. The sequence goes on from JAQFZC010005951.1 coordinate 3,372, forward strand.
AATTACGTAAATATTTCGATTGCAGATTTGAAAGGTGTGAAACATCAGGATGAAATCCAGTATTTTACATCCTCGTCCTTTTTCCCGGAAATTAAAGCCAACTCGAAAACTTTCCTATTTTCCAAGTCAATCGTTGCCCTCTGGGCATCCTTTGCAGCTAATGGGTATGTATTGTAATTATTATTTTTGTATGCCTCCTATCCCACTTATTGCTAAAGCCATAGCTAAAATTTGATTTACAAACATTTTAATTCGCAGAAAACCCACAAAAACATGGGGAAGGGAATTAACCTGGAACTCAATAAGTGCCGCAGATGCCAAAGCAGCTGCTACTAACCCCACAAAAATAAAATGGTACAACCTTGACGATACGACCCAATTAATCGAAGTCCCTTTTGCATCTCGGGTCAAATTCTGGAACGATCTGCCTTTGAATTCAATACCGGTCGATGCCACAACTACCACAACAACCACTACAACAACAAAAAAACCCGGGTTTTTTGGGAAAATTTTCGGATAAATTCCACATTGCTTGCACCGATTGTTACCTTATAACCAACAAAACAAATTACAACGTACACAACATAAAGGACACAGTCATTCAATTACATACTCTTTTGGGTATTAAAATGTTTGATTTGCACTCTGATACTGTGTATGTAGCTACGTACCTATATCTACCTACTTATGATACAATAAATTAAGTATTTAATTTACAGCAGAAACCATGGAAATATACTTCAAAAAGCATTAATTATACTCGAACCTCTCCAAATTGAATGTCATATGACTGGTAGGAGACTTTTTATTGATAAATTGCCGCACGAGCGAACAATTATTTGAAGTGGACAGAACATTTGGCATTGTATTGAAGAACAGTTAAGTGCCTAGTGTCAATAAACGCATATCTTGTGCTGTCGTACGTGACATTTCAAGTAAGTATCTACAATTTTTGCATCGTCGGTGAAGAAGCATTGTGGGGTAAGTCCAGTCTCACTGGTCAGCTTAAAGCTACTTAAAGCTCACGATAAAGCTACTACTACAATGCGTCCTATCACTGACACCTTTAGCCGGTCAATCTCTACAGCGCCACTGATAATGAAAGCACATGACACTACTGCCTTGGCCAAACCTGAAAGTTTGCAGTGTGATAAAATGTCCATTTCCTTTCATTATAACTCATTCCGTTGAATTGATGAGCAATCCACGGACCACCGAAACCGTGAGGAAACGTTCAGTAAATTTTACAGGACTGGATTCTATAAAAAATTCCAACAGTTTACAGATGTAGAAAAATAACTCATCAGATCATCTTTCATTGCAATATAGAAGAAAATGTGAGCAAAAATTAAATATCTTTAGTACTATTGCTAAATACGATATATTGTAATTAAAATCATTAAAAAGTTACTAACACTAACTTTGCTTCCTGTATTTTTGTTTGCAGATTTCCTTATTAACCAAAAGCAAGATGGATCAAGTTAATTATACAGAGACAGAGACAGAGACACCGACTGGGACTGGAAGTGGTCAGGATTTGTCTGTAAATCTGGAATCACAATCACCACCAGCTTACAGTACGCTTAACAATACTGACCCACCATCCTATTTTTCTATTTTTGTACAAGAAGAAGTAGAAACAGAAAATAGGGTCAATTTTAGTATCGCCGTTGAAGACAAAATTCCAAATTTGGGTTCACTAGACGGGCAGGGCTGTAAACCTATACCATTTTCGGCGAACCCAAAAACTATCTCAGAATGGGATCCACGTTCCCTTAATTTAACTAATTCAAGATTAGCACATCCCATCTGGTCTCAGTCACCGGTTCAAAGATTAGATGGAAGCAGATCTGTGGGTTCTGGAAGTGAATTTGAAGCCTTTTTAAGTTTCAAGAAAAAAGCTTTGATTGCCTTTATTAGTGCTGCTCTCATACTGTCGGTTATTATTATTATTCTTACGGCTTTAATTAGTTAAATTAGGTTACTATTGCTATAGTACTTATAGCTATGCATTATAGACTACATATTAAGTATTAGCTTCCCATTGTAGCTAATAAGATACTAGGGCAATCGATTGAGGAAACATTTTTTTCTAATGTTGAATCGAATTTAACAATTAGGTTAGGTACATATAGTTATAAAGCTTAAAGCTAATATGTAGTTCTATTTTTGAACGATAAGTTTTGCTGGGTCGGAAAATACATTAAATTATGGGCCCATCAATGTAATCGCGATTCCTTTGTAAACGTTGCAATCACTTCCTTTCATTGATGGGAACGACGGTATTTATTCAGTGTAAACTAAAATATATTAGTGTTTAATTATGATACTACGCGCAATATTATTTACGAGTGTAGGTACTAATTAAATGGTATACTGCCTAAATATTGAAATTAATTAATTATGGCCTCTTTATCGAATTACTAGGTAATTATTTAGAAATATTGTATTTTCTAGATGTTTAGTAGCGAAATGGAGCGTTTATTGATGACGGAAAAATGTAAATTAGTGAAAAATTACATGTTAGAAATTAGAACTGGAAATGTGTGGGTGAATGTGCGATAAGGATTTTGTGATCTTCTCTGTCGTCTGTAGATTGTAGACACAATTTAAGTCGGTAATCTTATCTAATTAATTTCCTATAAATGATACTACAATCGCACTAGGTTAAACTGCGTGTAACTTACAGTCATTTCTTTTTTATAGCTACAAAATAATGTAGGTCAAGCAAACACAAAAATGGGAACTATTATCACAGTGGTCCCGTAAAAATGTAAACTGTTGAATAGTAAAACGCAAAAATAAAAATGAAATAAAAGATATGCAAAAATATGCAATAATAATTACAGAACTATACACGGGCACAGGTATAAAAATAGAAATATTCTTTCAGTGACATTCAATAGCATGGTTTAGCTACATTGTATTGCTCTTTTTTGAATGGTTACTACATTACACTTCATTACAGGCATTTATCGCAGTTTTACAAAGAAATACTCGTTTTTCGACTACATAATTAATTAGATAGCTTCACATTGGAAATGGAGGGAAATTGTAGTGAAGTGATCATCGACGTTGCCACGATGATTAAAAACGCTGGGCAACTTATTCAAATCCAAGGTAAAGGTGAAGGTGAAAGTGAAATCGAAAATTTTATGGATTTAAATCCGCCGTCGACCTATGACTCGCTGTCGCTCCAATTTGAAATTCAAAATGTGGCGCCACTTCCATTCTGTTTACAAGTTCCACCACCACCGCCGCCATATCATTCAGTTGTCCTCTGCCCTTCCTCTAAGAATCAAAAGGATAAAAGTGCGGGACGAAGTAAGGCCGAGGTCAATGACCCAGGTCAAATTCACACGGTATCTAAAGAATCGACAAATAAGGATCCCATTTTTGTTATTCAAAGCAGCATCCGAAGCCAGGCCCAAGGGCAGTCCCAGAAGAATAGGACTTATAGGACTAGGGCTAGGGCTAGGACCCAAATTCAAAATGAATTATTGGCGCCAGATTTGAAAAATAAACAGGAATATCAGTGGTTCTACTCCTGCGTTGCCTTTTGTCTCCTTGTCATTCTGGCGGCTCTATTTGTCATTATTTTGAATATATTTAAGTCAATATGATTATAAAAGGATTGTATGTTTGACACATTATTTATATTATTTATTTCCTATTAGAGAGCTGAGATTATGTATAACCTAGATACCTGCCTAAGTAATTTGACGCGATTCTACATAGTATTTGCAGTGCTAATCAAAAATAAATAGCAAACAGAAAAATAATGTGCGTAATTAACGCCTTATTTGGCTAATTTCCCTAATTTTGCCGAATATAAAAGAAATATCGTATTATCGGCTGTCAGTCATTATTAAATAATCAGAATAGCTGGGTGGTCCATAGAACACGTAGTACCTACACGTTAAAACGTACAAGAAACTATGGTCTAGTTTCCAAAATACGCCCCAATATTTTACAAATTCTTTGTTCATACGTTGACATAGTTTAAAAAAAATTAAGTATGGCAGGACTTGGAGACAGAACGAATCCAGCATTAATTACCGTAAAGTACCAAAACCAAAGGGAAGAGGCCGTCGACTGGGATCTGGGATCCACCGCCGCCCTACAATTCAGTGGCAGTGACATGTCAGCGTCAGCACCAAACTCAAATTCAAAATAATCAAAATCAAGTTCAAATTCAAACCTACGCGCCAAGGCCCAACAAGTTTGCCCAAATCCGTAGTGGGAGGCCAAACCAAGTCACTCCATCTAGTAATTATATAAATGAATTTTGGAGGCAAGTTCAAACTGAAAGTCACAGTCACAATAATGGCCCGCAAGGCCCGAGGCACACTAACTTCCCGCCGCCATCTTCAGCTTTGTCTTTCCCAGTCCCAATGCCCGTGGCGGGAAGGGATTTGAATTCGGAGCGAAATGAAAAACATGGAATCTTCTGCCCGACGTTTTGTATTCTTTGTTTAATTTTTGTGCTAGTCATACTTGTGACTTTTATATGCAAGATAGCATCGTTTGATAAGTAATTAGCTGGTGTTTTTGAACTCTGACTAACTTGTACTCTATAAACTATTCAAATATTACTTTTATTTCCCATAAACTGTTGCGTATTTAAGCTGATGATGAAGCAGTATGTATGTAGGTACATATTATTATGTCCGGTAAAAATAATTGATATCACCAAATATATTGCATGCTTGCATTGTTTTGTGTTTTGAAATCTGAACTTATCTAAAGTAGGTACATTTTTAGAGATAAATAAAAAATTGCTGTTGGTGTATATAGATTGTTATTGAACTACATATAGGCTATACTATCAAAAACATACTAGAAGTAGATGTATTTGATTCCTATTCATTTGGTCATTTAGTATCTATCATTGTAATTTAGCAATTAGTGATTCCTCTTTAGTTAAACGAAATTAATAATTTTGTGTGTGAATGCAAAAATCTGTAGTATATTCAGTATTCAGTGGGTGTACTTAAAAATAACTTTAATAATTTTACTTGTACAACAATATAGATATTTTTACTAATATTTTTTAATACTGATTGTAAAATGGCTGAAAGGACAACAATTGAGGTGAAAAGAACTGAGCGTTTTCGACACATTATTGAAATAAATCAAAATCGAATTCTTAATTTGTTGGAAAATACATGTGAAGTAATGAAGTTACTTTACCAAAAGGGAGTTTTACAAATTAGCAGTGAGGAACTGGAGAGATTTGTAAGCACAACGTTTAAAAAATATGCTACAAAATCACAATTATTTTTTGTTAATACTTTATATTTGATGGTAGCCTATGTACATACAGCACAGTTTTCATCGAAAATATGCATAGGTAATTTTCTTTGACTTGTTTTCGCTTATTATTAATAATAGGATGTTGAATTTCTTTTAGAAATACATGCCGAGTCTTCGACTTCAAAAGCAAACCCTAATAAATTTGATACGTAAAAGTGACTTTGATGCTATGAAGGATTTTATTGAAGCTCTTGACGAAACAAATAACAAAAGATTGGAATCTCTATTTGACTTTTACAGGAGTGAAAGTAAGATTGTTGAAAACGTTCTTTCAGTAGTAATAACCCAGAAACTAAATTAATTGCATTTGATCGATTTATTTAACTAATTAAATATAATAACCTACAGTATTGCGCGAATTTCCAAGGATATCTCCCGAAAATAATCGAAGGGAAAGCGACGTAGCAGTGGACATCCATTTTGTATTTCCAGTTCAAGCTTTTGCCTCCGAAAATCAAAGAAAATTAAGAAGTATGTCCTTAACAGACAGTCCAGTGCCAATATCACTACAAATATCGAACAAATCAGTATCGAATAATAGTTGTGCGCAGTCGCAGTGCCTCTATTTAAAACTATTTCAAGCGGCCTCTGGCGGTGATTTTGAATTTTTGTCAAAATTACTTGATGATGGCTTCGCAGGCTTTTGTAATGACGGTGAAGGAAACCACGTGAAGAAATGGGCACCTTGTCAAGATTGTTTCAAAAAGACGCGGAGACGGACACTTTTCCATGCTGCCATCTTAGCGAGTTAGTTTCATTTCAGTTTAAAACTGACAATTAATTATAACTAAATAAAGAAATCATATTGTCTGTCGTATTAATTTGTTAATTATGGTCAGTCTACCTAATTGTGGCCACCCAATTTTTCTCCTGCGTCAAAGTCTCCTGCAATCACAATCGACGCAACTAATTTTAGACCCGAGGCGTTAAAAATAAATTGTTGTTAAATAGTGTGCCCTGCTTTGACACTTAAGAAAAATGTGGTGGCCACAATTACGTCCAGTTACCCAACGGTTAAGTTTTTTTTTACTTTATTTTTAGGCAATCCTTCGGACGCACTAAAGTGCATCGAAGTTCTCTTCCATAAATTCCACAGTGATGTCGATGATGTGACTGACAGTTCAAAAACCACTGGAGATAAAGCCAGTAATTTTCTGAATGCTCAAGATTCTTTCGGTCAGACAGCCATTCATTTAGCAGCTAAAAATAAACGGCGGGAAATCGTGGAGAAACTTTATTATGATTACAACTGTGACATTCTTATCAAGTAATTTATTGTGATATTATATATTATAACTAGGTAGTTGGTAGTTGCTATATACTTAACCATTTATATTGCCCAGCTTTGAATAATTTTTGTTGGCTTCTAGAAACAAAGCTGGAGAGACGGCTCTTGATCTCATAAATAAGCACTTGCCAAAAGTCACATGGGAGATTCTAAATAAAGAAAAACCATTTATCCTCAAGACTAGTGAGTCTTTCGATGAAGACTTTACGCTCATTTTTGACTTTGGGTAAGATTTTTAATGTCCGATTTAAAAAATAATCCGACTGCGATCGCAAACTAATCGCTAATTAAAACTTACTATATTACTACGACCGGCGACGGGCAAGACAGGCCAATCATAGGCTACCGACTGGGAGGCCAAAATCAAAACGAAGGGGGCGGTCCAAATTTCGCTCACAATAAAAAATATAAAGAAGCTGAAAATTATAGCGAAATGTGGACCCTTATGAAGTTAGTTGAAGGAGATAAGAAAGCAACTAAAGTTTTACTCACTCACGTCATGGTGGACACATTTCTACAATTAAAATGGAAGCGAATGTGGCCATTTCTGTACTCCTACATGATATTTAAGGTTGGGTGTATTTTTTAACTTATTACTTATAAAAAAAATTTAATAGTGGATATATCTATACCTATTCTATATACAGATTGGTAATTTTATATTTATATTTATGGCAATAGGTTGCTCTCTATTTGTGGTACACTCTATTCATTCTCCACGTATTCCATGCCAGCTGCCCAACTTCAGAACAAGTTCAGCCCAATTCCGAATCGGGTACTTCCACTAACGACTATTATCACATTGAGGATCCCAAAAGCATTTGGACTTATTTGTTTCAAGGCTGGAAATCCCTATATACTTCGTGCTTTCACTGGCTTCTACAATGAATCACAATTACGTAATTATTATTATTAACGTTTTCAATATGTTTCTAAGAGCCTTTAAAGATTCGACTGATGCAGTACAATAAAATAATTTCTAAAGTTTTGTTTAAATAATGTATTTTGACCCAGCTAACAATTCTGACGATAGAATGTGCACCTTTCAAGGCGACTGGCAACCCCTTCTCTTCCTTATCATTGGATGCTCACTTTTAATCAAAGAATTTTGCGAAGCTCTCATTTTAAATCGCGTTCAGGATCGAAATCGAACATTTTTGGGCACATATTTTCGGAGCTGGGAGAATGGACTTCAAATTTTGTTTAATGTTTTGCTTATTATCATTGGAACTATTACATTTCAGAAGAGCATTCCGAATTACTATTATTCTTATGCTGCGGTAAATATTTGAATATAATTATATCTGTATTAGTATGTAGTTAGTGTCACAACTTATGACAATAAGTATTACGGTTACAACTTGCTTAACTACTTAATGATCTATGATTTATGTATTTTCATTTTCCCCAGCTAAGTATTGTGGTGGTATGGGCTTTAATATTTATGCAAGTGAGTTATTTGGTGGGTCAAGGGATCTACGTTCTTATGATTGGAAAGGTAAACGATTTTCTGTATTTTGATTTGGACAATTTTGCAAATTTTTCCTAAAAATTATATCTTAATTATTCAAAAAAAACTTCTTATTGTTAGATAACGAAACGATTTGCTGCACTCATGGTCAACTATTCCTGTTGGATAATTGCCTTCTCAATTGCGCTCAGCATCCTATTTCCTCAAGAAAACGCTTTTGCCACGTTGCCAAGGTCATTCCTGAGAGTTGTGATGATGATGAGTGGGGAAATAAATTATGAAGAAACTTTCTATGGACAGCATTTGAATGGGAATGGGACGGAAGTGAGTGACGGACCGGTGCCCTCCATTCTGTTTAGTGCCCATGTCATCTACATTTGCCTCGCACTCCTCCTAACCATCGTCCTCACTAACACACTCATTGGGATGGCTGTCAGTGACGTCAAAGTAGGCCCAAACTAATTATTAGCCTTAAAAGAAATCAAATATTTTAAAATTCACCATTTTTTAAATTAAATTATTTTTATATTTACCTACGTTGTGATATTATTTAACATAGGAACTAAAAGACAAGTCACAAGTTTTACTTCGTGCAATCCAAGTAAATAAAATGTACATGATGGAAGCAGCCCTCTTGCAATTCCGTCGATGCATCAAAATGTTGAATGTTTCATCCAAATTGAAACGGAATCTCCCATGGTTTGTGAAAGTTGTGAAGAAACTCGAAAACACAGGCTTTTGTCATACGCTGGGAAATCTTTCGAATATTTTTGTAATTCATCCAACATTTATTTGGGATAGGGATGGAAAACCTACAGGGAATGGGTAAGGCAACAAATAATACATTGTGACAAGACTTTGTGAAAACAAAATGTAATGGTAATTGGTCATAATTTGTTTCTTTTTAGAATGGTCCTTGTAACAACATTCAGCTCACTAAATGTTCCCAAGAAGTTAAAGGGGAAAATATTGGACTTTGCTATGGATTCAAGCCCAAAATACTATAATAAATAAAATCAACCAGAAATTATTCCGTACAAAGTTGTGATAAAATAAAGTAATTACTTATATTCAATTCTATACTTACGTATTTTACTTAAGTACTTTATGTACAATAAAACATTAATATAATATGTGCACTTGTGCGGAGTAAATCAAAAAATAAACTTGAACACTCACAACTAGTTGTAATTTCAGGTATAACCAAAACAAGTGTTACATCATTCAAACACAAAAAACAAACATTACGAGTACACTTATAACGAAATAACGTTTAATACGAAATAATAAAATTAGTAAATAATTTAAAAAATAAATAAGCTATCATTGCATTGTTCTATATGCTCCCGTTCCAAAGTTACGAGTTTGGTGAATTCGACAATGCGCTTGACTGTGAAGTTCCAGAACTAGTGCCCCCGACTTTCTTTTCACGCGTCCTTGCAGCCCCAGCCCCACCAAAGTTACCGGAAAAGTAGTCCGAACTATTCCCCAGGGGAAGTGTAACCTCGGTTTTCCCCCCGAAGCACTCTATTAATTCTTAAAATAATAATTATATCATCATTGAATCATAGAGTTGTATACAAAATATAGTATTTGCATTACTTGCGACACGACTGATCGATATATTTTTTCTGTAACTATCACCTTCAAAAATCTTGTATTTCCCGATCAGGATATCTTTCATTTCGTCCTTACAAGAAGAATTAAATACCGAATTTGGTCACCTTTAAAACCCGCCAGCAATCTGAGCTCATTAATATGCAGGTTTTTTATACAAAAAACCCTACAAAAAATGATAGAAAGGGTGTCCTATAAAGGGTGCACCGATATGTGTATAC
>JAQFZC010005952.1:0-13280 GCA_034695205.1 Dicyrtoma fusca
TATGTACACTCCACCTAAAAGTGTTTGAAAAAAAGCTCTAAGCCCATTCGCTTTCACAACCGGCACTTTCAACATTGGCCAAAAGCTTTAAATGAACTTTAAATGTGTTTATAATGCACTTTCACTGGGCTCAGAATGCATTTTCAAGAATGTATTGGTAGAAGGTACGAAATTATTAAAAGTACCTAAGTAAGTCAGAAAAACAGGTAGTTTAAAATCTGCTTTAATTGTAACATTCAGGCTTGTAAGATGGACCGAATTAGCATGTAGGATTGAATGGTACTAATTTTGAAATGATTTTAACGTTGTAGGAGATAGGAGATAGTAGATTAAACGCTTTGCACCTTGTATACAAGGATTTCCAGATAAGTCGTATCTTGAAACAACTAAAACACACTGATGGTGAGATAGAATAGAGGGACAAGAGAAAGCGGGCGTTTGGGTAGAACAGGCTAGGTGGTGTGGTCATGTGATTTGCTTGGATAGAATGAATGATAAAAGCGCGATAGGACGTTGGGAATGCAATAGTCGCCTTATAAGCTATATGGACGAAGGTCATACGACCTGTACTGCAGAATCAGTTAAGATTCATACGTGTGTTAGTGTGCACTGCAATGGGGATTGTGAAAATCCATGTTTCCCTTTTCATTTCGGGCGTTGCCTCATTACATTACCTCATTAATACTTTCTCTCATATAATATTATTGCTACACACAAAACTATAGGAGCCAACTTGCTATACCTTATAGCCATCACCATTAGCTGCGGTCCAACTTATACATGAAATGGCACTGCTACGTGGACTCTGACTTTAAGTGCCATACGTAGAATAATCTTTGTCCATGACCCACCGACACCGAAACAAAATATAAAGCTTCAAGAAGAACCACGCAGTGTACAATACTATAGATACTTTACACACATGTAGGTATGTACATGCTTATGATTCTGCTTCTTTAGAGGTAGAAGTCAAACTCATAGTGCTCCTCTGCTGAAAAAAAAGTTCTAAAATATGCGCACTTGTTTTGTAACTTCCTTACAGGCAGAAGTTGGAACCTTTACTTTTTTTTACAATTTCATATAATTTTGCATTATTTAAAAAATTAGATTGAAAAGTGGAATGAGCTTTTATTGAAGGACACAAACTATTTTTCAAAGCTTTACAATTTACCAGGAAAATTAGAGATAGCAATGAAGATTGCATCAGCAACTGCGACAACAGCAGCTTGCTAAATCCTATTATTACTCGTGGCGAACCTCAAACACTTTTAAGGGGAACTAGCACGGAAAAACTCAAAACTTTTTAGAGCATATTTTTGTAGCGAAATGTGATTCGTATGCCTGCCTGCAACGTGCTTTATCAAGTAACCAAACATACTATAATCAACTACATATATGAATATTTGATACCAATACATAAGAGATAATTATTTTGGTTTAACTAAGATCCCTGTTAGTTCTTTTACGAATTGACCAATCTAACCTTTAAAATTATTATTATATTATATTGTATTTTCATAAATACAACTTACAAGGTTGATTTTTATAAACAAAATTAGATTTAAATCTAAGTATACTACTTTTACAATTCAAAATACTGAGTGCCCACTCGTTTTAATCTATTATGTAGGAACTGAGGAACCATAGAAAGTATGCTTTACAAAAGTGTGTAATTCTATAAATTAACTTTTTTTAAACCGTCAAACTAGTAATTAACGCTTTTCCAAAACGGTAAAATTTAGCAAATAACACTTTTTCAAAACTGTCAAAACTAGTGAATAACACTTTTTCAAAACCGTCAAAACTAGTAAATAACACTTTCAAAAGGTCAAAAATCTAGAAATTATCGTTTTAAAAATGATAAAAAATAGAAATTAACATTTTCAAAAACATTCAAAAAGAAGTATATTAGTATATTACCGTTACGAAAAGGTAAAGGGAATCAAAACTGTTAAAATAGGCTCCTGGAAGCTCCGTGAAAGATGTTACTCGTTCGTTAGGTTGAGTTGGTGTGTTTGTGTGGAGGGGAGGGAGCTGGAGCTTTGGGTGGGGAGAGGGCCGGTGGTAGGGAGAGCGAGTGGATGGGATTATTTAAACTTTTCCATCGTGATGGAAATACTAAGCTCACTCACATGACTTCTCGCCGTTTACTCTTCCCTCTCCGCATATCTGCATATCTGCATTGAATCCGTACTATAACATATCTTTTCCCCATGACTTACAACCAACACGGGACGCTATAGGGATCTGCCTCTGGTCTCTCGTTTGTGATCTATGTGCCGTGTCTTATTTACTTTCCCTTCCCTATCCTATTACATGATCAACTTTGACACAACAAATTTAATGGAACGTTCGGTGAAAGTACATAGAGAGCTAAAAAGTAAAAAGTAAAAAAAAAAGTTAGTTTCGCTTTGACTTTTTACATCTTACTTAAGCTTTCTCTTTCCTACTTTCCCTCTCCCCGCTCTCTCCTCTTTGTCATGGTAATTTTTCCGATTTCCTGAGGTTCTACAAAAAATCCAGAGAATGTCACCACAAACTATTTCTAGGCGAAAGTACCGCCAGAGAGGAAAGAGGATAGCAATCCGAGAGGAAAAACTTTATCTGGATCAGGAGAGTTGCTACTGCCCGCTTTCTCTTACGCTCACTGGGTCGTTATTGTTGGTATTGCTGTTGCCTTTATTACACTATTTTTGTTACAAGTATGCAAATATGGTAAAATCAAATGCAGATATAGTCAAATATTCACTGGAGGCATGGAGTGAGAAGGAGGGGTTTTCTGAGATTGTCTCCTGGAGAGCAATTGGGGCTACAGAAGCAACAAACAACTAACAAAAAACAACGGAAAATACCGAGAAAGTAAGTCGGACGCTATAAGCTTCATAAGCTGAGATTATTGCAAAAGTAAAAGTTGTGCGTCACATACACTTTCTCTCTCTTCCTCGCTCGCTCCTCGACAGTGTTTGAGTCCTCAAGGACTTTCCTTTGTTTTAATTTTAACAATGGCATGGAAGTCAATGCAAATATTAGAAATTAGAAATGTTCCGATTTCAAGTCTGATTTGGATAATTTTAGAGAATAGGTTGGGTACTTTCACTTTCAGTCATGAGCTTATTACGCTTTTACCTGAAGTGGCTGACTATTCTGAAAAGCGAAAGTCTGGCACTGTGAAAGTATACTTGTAGGTATGAAGTGGATTCATGGTAGCTATGGGAATGTTGGTGGAGTGATGTTAATTAATTTTTCGAGTATGAGAGGCTGAAATGGGTGGATGGGGCCTCGTTGATTTCTGAGAGAGAGAAAGAAAGAAGGCACACCACCACCAGAAGACCCAAAAGACTCAAAAGACCTTAAAAACTACCCAAATCCATTCTTCTTCATTTCCTCTTTATTTTTAGCTCACTTTATTTCAAGTCACTCACTTCAAAACTTCCTCTCCAAATGAATATTTTATCCATCTAGGCATGTAGAGCGCTTCCACCTTAACGGAGATAAATATGAGAGCAAATAGGAAAGCGAGCCACGGCAAATGAGATGAGAATACAGAATGATAAATTGTCGTAAATATATGTAGGTAATAAACATTTTTCGCTGTATGATTCCTATTAAGCTCCGCTCGTGTTCTCGCTCCCATATTACGTCTCCCAAAGGAATTCTTCCCTGGAAATAAATTGCATTACATTACATTGGTTTAGATTAAAATTTGAATTAGAATTAGGTTTAGATTGACTTCCGTGCACCGGTCTGCACTCCTCTGCACTGGAAGCTGTAGCCATTACCGAGCATGTACCATTTGAGTAGGCGTATAAATGAATGAAAACCCGTGTTTTTTTCATTATTGGTTGCACCAAATTTCCATCTCTGATTTTCTCTTTTGGCCTGTGCTTTTATGCAAATGCATGGTAGTGATATTGAAGGATTTATTAATGATGTCTAATTAATTAAAATATTAAATTCTATTCTCGACTTTTGACAACAACTAGCCAAGGACATAACTCCTTGGTGAAAGCAAAGGAGAAAGTGGAGTTTTATCTGGAGCTGACAAGGGCCAAAATCGGAAATTGCAGATTCGAATCAGAATTTTTTAAATCAATAATAGGTATCATCTGCAATCATATGTGAATTCGGAAACTAAAAGAATAAATGGCTGTTTCTCATTCATACGCCGAAACTGGGTTAAGGTAGGCTTTCATGGAAAGTATGGCAATTAATTAATTTTTGTTTCAACTATGAATATGAATTACCATCTCCTCTCAATTTGCAACTAATTAACATTCATAATTTGTTCCCCTCTTGTGTATGCGTAGGACGTAGGCATCAGATCCATAACTTTCTCTTTTTGTACTACACATTTATTGAGCCACATATGTATGTATATCTCAAGTCACGTTCTGTAATAATGATGGATATAGGTATAGGCATTAGCACAAACACAAATATAATCTACATAATTACACGAGTATGAATTCCCACGAAGAGCGCACTCATAGAATTTTGTGGTAATTTATTAGGCTCCCTAATTACACCTACCCTACAACCTTGCCATTGTATTCTCTGTGGAACCTAAATTGGAAGAATATTTTATTTGCACGTTTATTTAAAAAATTTAAAAATGACTAAAAATAATTTCATTAAACGATTTTATTTTTGGAATTTTTTTCCTTTCTTATCACATAATATTATATCTCACAATTTTTGTACGAGAGTCTATTCCGTCCCTTCTTCTTAAAGAGTAATAGCAAGTCATTGGCCCAAAGGAGCATTTGTATTCGTCATTGCATAACGGTAGGTAGCTACTACATACATTTCATAATGCTAAAAATAATAGAGAGGCAGGAGCTTGGTAATGGAGAAAGTGGAATAATGTAAAATGGAATGAAATGCAATGAAATGAAATAAAGAGGGAAATAATAATGTGAGTGGAGAAAGTAGAGCGATATCATTTCAACAGAACGAGAGAAAGTCCTTCTTTCCTTCCTTTCCTTTCCCCTTGAATGTTCTCATTGGGAAAGTGAAAGTTGGCTAGTTCCTTCAAATGTTTTCTTTATTCTTTCACCATTTCAATTTCCCATGGTATTATAAATTGCTTTGCTATTTTTGGCCGTTGCTTTAGTTGAATCTAGTTTTTTTTGCAAAGTATATATAGGTAGGCATCTAAAAGATTCCCTTGCCCGTTCTCCTACTTACTAATGCAGTCCTTGTATTCCCCCTCTTTCCAAGCTTCTAATCTATGCTAACTTATGACTGCAGTATTAAATAAAATTTTATGTGACCATATAATGAAGCCATGTACATGTGATTATTTAAATTTCAAGGCAATCCTTCCTTCTTGAAAATCTTTCATTTTAAAAATGCACAAGTGTTCCAAATATTATTCTGGCCGATGTATTTTCATTTTCATAAAAGGATGTGTTAAGGGAAGCGGGAAATTAATTCTACAAACTGAATTAATATTTTTCTTCATTAATGCCTTTAAGTTTTTAAATTATTTTCAAAACTATGTCAAAAAGTAATAATAATTAATATTTTTGGTATTTGAAAGTGTTTGTAGATGGTGCGTTTAGAGTGCAGCTTTGATTCGGTGCTACGATTCTCAAGCTATTTCGATTGAGAGCATAATATTAAGAGTGCAATGGCAATGTAATGACGTCCTAATTCCCCAATTTCAAATGCTTTCCCTAAGCTTCTGGCTTTCCCTTTGGCTTACTACTTGGTTGGGCTAGACTAGGCCTAACTTGCTTGGGCTTGGTGGCATTAACAAAGGGAATAATTTGCTTTGATGGCAGTGCTCCTTCTTGCCCCCTTTCTCTCTCCTTTCGCTCAATGCTTTATGCTTCTCCCTCACACAGTATACTCTTATACTTGACACTGCCGCTATGAATACGTATCCACGTCGAAACTATAAAATATCGATTACACTTTCACCACAACACGACTAACTACTGATACCAGCTGTTTTTCCAGCTTAACCAAAACCAATCCAACATTGCCGAACACGAGCCGTTACATTACCATAAACATGAACATCCTTCCCCCTGTCTCTTCCTTTCAAAAAACATAATACAACTCAACAAAGCACAATACCATTCAGTGCAATACACAAAAAGAAAGGCACTTGTGCTCATCGAAATTCGTAATACTCCAATACAGACACACGGTAATTATGGGCCCAACTACAAAGGAGCTTGTTCCCTCTCACCCGGCGCCTTCATGTCGAGAGAGACCCATAGACTCTCAAACAAAATAAAGGCGAGACGAATATACAAAGCAAAGAACTCGGCTTCGGTTCAAGCTCCCAAGCTTAATGTTCCAAAAACCAGGACAAACTTGAGCGAGAGGATAAAGCTGGGGAAGGAGTAAAAAAGAAAGCAGTTTGTTTAATAGTTGATGGGCTTGGGATTGGGATGAGTTCACCGTTTACAATCTACCATCTACAATTCACCGTTTACGACTCACCTCTTTATAGCCTCCAGATTTAGAATTACTAAAGCATAGTGAAAGCCTCGAAGACCCACGAAAGGAAAGAAGAAAGCTCCACTATTCTCCCTCGCTTCGCTTTCTGGATTAATAGGGCACAAATGAGAAAGGCAGGTAAGTTGATAAGCACCAGAGGTATGTGTCTGTAGGTTAGCAGACATGGATGGAGAAGGAAGCCAAGGATTAATTCAAAGATTGGAGAAAGAGTGGTAGGTAGACTAGGAGAGTACGGGAGACTCGGGAGAAGAAATAGGAGCGGAGAATGAGGGGAAAATTGGAAAATAAAAAGGCCCACTTGAGTGTATTATAAATTATAATGGTAGGATGAACACATTGAACCGAGAATGGAATAGAAAAAGAGAGAGAATAGAGAAAAGTGGGGGGGAGGACTGGCTAACCCAAGAGCTGGGCTATGTTGAAGCTCAGAGTACAATGTATAATGTATGTTAAAGGAGAAATATGGAGAGAGTAAATAGGAAAAGGATTTCGTGAAATATTGATGCTTTCTCTCTTTCCTTTCTCTTCTTTCTATACCTTTCCTTCCTCCCTTCCCCTCTCTATTCTCCCTCTGCATATATTTTTTTTCCTTTTTCAGTTTTTCCTTTAAATTTTCACCGTAATCGAAACATAATGCATTCCACCTTTCTCTGTCCTCCATCCTTCTTGTATTTCCGTAAGCATTCCCTCCCAGTCCTTTCCAGGCTTTCTTTCGTTTGACTTTATCCGTTTCTTTTTTTGCTTTTGCTTTTGTATCTAACCGCTCAACAACAACATTTCGTACAGAGAATATATATACGGGCACACACACTAAAAACAATCGAGTATTCCATTTCTATTTCTACTACTCTGCCCATTTCCCTTCCCTCTCCATCATGTACAGGAAACAGTCTCCCTAGCCAACGATAGTAAGTCCTAAAGTAGGCAGCTATGTACCTGTGTCTTTAATGGCTATCAATGCAGCTCTACGCATTATAGATGCACAGGTACTTTTCACTCCTTTTCCCTACAACTTTGCAGGATAACAAGTCAAGTCGAGCAGAAGGAAGTGGAGTGAAATTTCCCCCTGCCTGAATCGGCTAACGAGCACTAGAACGATCGGTCTACTGAGAAATCTAGAACCTGTATCGGCTGTACAGAGCCCCAAAAATCAGCAAAATAATCAACGAGGCTAGCAAAACCAGAAGGATCCAATGAGCAATGACAAATGTAAAAATAATGAGAAAAAAAAACAAGTGGAAAATGAGAGAGAGAGATTGGAGAAAGTACTACTGTACTACATTTGAAACGCAAAATCCAAATTACAAGAAGCACAATAAACTCATACCTTCAAGCTACATATATTTTAGCACTTTAATTTGTTAACTTTTGTTTTCCTTAAAACTGCAAAACATTAAATATTTTTCAAATGCATCTGCATAAAGTGTTTGGAAAAATTTGTAAAAAAATGAGTGTTTTCAAAACAATCTCAAAAAACATTATCCAGTGGTGTAGATTGAAAACCATTCGAATTTTGATGATCATCACCATTTTTATAAAACATCTTTCACAGTTGAAGGTAATAAAATATAGCATAGAGGCACTTATTCAATAACTTAGTTGGTTCGTTTTCTTTCATTGTGCATTTTCAGCTGTAATTCAAAGCCTCATTTTGCTACACCGGAATCCACCTAAAATAGGTACACATGCAGATAGGAACTAGAGTGTAAGTTTGGAATGAAGGTATAGGAATTCGTAAGGCATTAAGCCGCATGTTTAATTTTCAGGTTGCCTTGTCCTGCAGTTGTGCTGTTTGTGTTTAGGGTGAAAGTACGTGAAAGTGAAGTTTTTGACTACACTTAAGTTTCCATGGCACTGGACTCAATTGCTACTTGAGTACAACTACGTTGCGTTGCGAGGAAGCAAACAATTTTCACAGCTTTGACGGCTTCAACCTGTCTATTCAGAGCGTAGGTAGGCGGAAAATTCGTCTACTGCACTGTGCTGCACTACCTTGCTGCTCCAATGTTTCAACTCATTACCTGTCTGGCCTGTATTCTTTGGCTACGTCCTATGTAGACCGAGTTCTATTCTACTATCTCACACGTATTGATATGCTCACATGTGATAGTATGCTCTAAGTGTGTTACCCAATTTTAGCTCCCTTTAACTTTTAACTTTATACTGTGCATCGCTGGCTGGGCTTTCCTATCGGATTGCTACCTTTTTCTTTCTCCACGTGTCCATTTCCTTTCCCTAGGGCTATAAAGTTATTTCTAGGTTCGCCCAGGCACTTTTCTCTTTTTTTGCTCTTTCCTCTGCTCCTTTTCTCCTACAGAAGTCTGTGCTGTACCTTCCTTTCAAATTCCTAATCTAACTTGTACTTTCTCCATGACTTTCCTTTCCTCTCAGTTTTACTTTTATGCCTTCGCCGCGCTTTCTCTTTAACTTATTTCAAGAGCTTGAACCAACTTTAACTCCAGCTGAGTCAGTCTGTAGCTTTCACTCTACATTCCTTTACTTTCACTACCTCATTTTTGATACATTCATGCTATACTACAAGTACATTTATTCTACTCCATACACATACAAACTATATACGGTTTTGCTTGTCACATTTTCCTGTTTTGAATAAACTTTTGAGGATTCACAGCTTCAGCTTTCTATTTCATGTACCTCTTTGGAAAAGACTGGCTTTTCTTGTTCCACGTCAGCTTCGCTTATACAAGGTGAATAAAAGACTTTTGACGTTTGAATTTAAGTTTATGTAAATTCAACTTTGGATTCTACTACTACAGAAAGTACTTAATAGGAGCATAAAAATGGTAGAATTGTTGTTGACAGCTAAAGAGTACCAAAATAACTGCTTTCACTTTCCGTTTACAGATACAGCTTTGGGGGAAATAGACAATCTCCCTTGTAACTAAGGTTTTTTTTAAACAAAAATGAAGACGGAATTACTCTTTCAATCAATTGAGACAGTTGTTCGTTATAAGGGAAAAGGATTGGAAAGTGGAAGGTATTAATAAAAAAAAGCCCTATGTAGCATTGTTAAATGTGTGCTAGAAAAAACTGGGAGAGAAAGGTGAAGAAAGGAAGGAAGAAAAGTATAAAATAGTGAAAGTCTTCCTGGCTAAAAACAAATCCATGACATGTGTCAAGCTGCTTTAGGAAATGGTCCCGCCAAATCCATTTGTTCCTGGGTGGCTCAATGCTATGAATAATAATTGGATCATTTTGGGAGAAATCCAAGCTGAAAGCTGTAAGCTATGAGCCTAAGACAAAGCGGGCGGAGAGTGCAGTGGAAAAAAAAAGATAAACATAACGATAAAGTGAAGTGGACTGAATAGCTAAAATGGTTAGCTATGGATTTGGTTGGGATTTTTTTGTGGTGAGGGAAAGAAATGGAATGGAAGAAGACCAGGATGGCTAGCAGATGTTCTCCCAGCATCTCAAGCCTTTACTATACAGTCGGAATGGGGAATGGGAGACAGATTTGTTGGCAGAATTGGGTTTGAAGTGTGTTTATGGGATTCACATCTGTCACTTGTCATGTCATCCCCGCATGTCCAATGTCACTGTCAACGTCTTCTTCCTCTTCTGTCTGTCGTGAGGGGGAGAGAAGGGGGGGGGCTCCTTGCTCTTAAATTTAAATTCTCAAAAATTCGCAAGGGAAATAACCCAAAGGAAAGTACGCAGATCGCAGATTTGTGAAGAAAAAAAAACAACTCATTTCTCATCTCACTTGTCATCCAGCCGCCATCAACAACAATCACAACAACAATATTTACAATCCTGCCCGCATTGCAAACATACTAAAATCCACTTCTTTTTACGGACGCTGGCTATGTTTTTGTAAGTGACCCGAAAACCCTAACTAACTGCCAGCCCAAAAATTAAATAAACAGCTCTGTCTCTCATCTTCCAAGTTTATTGCTTTTGTTTTAGCGGTTTTTTTTTCAAGATGTAAAATGCCGGGCTGCATCAACCCAATGCGATGCAGGAACGTATATAAAAATGTTTACTGTAGCTGCCATAGCTTGATTTTCTCGACTGCTACATCTATTTACCATAAATTATTTAAAGAAAAAAGTATTTTTTAGAAACCCTAAACTCCTTTACTACCTTTTAAATACATTGCAAAGACTTTGCATGGACATTCTTTTTAAATATGTATCTCCAAATCCAAGGCAGCTATACGGTAAATGCATAGGTACCTATATATAATTTACAGTTAAGTATTTAAAAATACGTATTTCTGTTTATACATTGAAAGACCGAAACCATGAGAAATACATTTAAAAAAAAAGATTTATATCTGTCTTTCACACTTAAAGAAACCCGAGCTATGCAATATTTTGAAAAATTTGAAAAGTCTAACTTTTAATGCATGGCTGAGTTGTGAGTTTGCATTTGTTTTTGTCAACTTCTTTTCAGCTCCGTCACATTTTCCAGCTTCAGCTGACCCACTTGGAACGAAGCTTACAGTAAGAAATATTATAGTTGGAGAGGAAAGAAAATAAAAAGACTAGACAGAGACAGGTTGATGATACATCGGGAGAGACTCTGTCTCCTATGACAGATATGAATGAAGTAAAGTAGACAAGGATTAAAGATAACTAACGACACCCCTCACACACGTGCTCGTATCTCACACATCTCATTAAATCTCAAACTAGCGCATCTCATCTGCCTCAGCCCTCTCAGTCATCTCCTTAGCACTCATCCTTAGAGCACAATTAAAGACAAATAGAGAGCCGGGAGATCAGAGGGGAAAGGACCAGATTGCAAAATATTATCCAATTATCAAACTTAAATTACCACTCTATTTCCTCAGCAGAAGGGAAGGGCACAGAACCTATGTATGTACATGTACCTACATACCTACGTATATGCACCAAAAGAAATAATTCAATGTCTCCAGCCCAATGCAATGATCAAAGGGCAAAACAATGATGGGAGATGGAATTGGAGATGACAGATCCAGGAATTGCGTAGCTTATTTAAATTTAAAACATCCAATAAGGGACGATTTAACTCAACAAATTGCCATACAAATTACATATTTGTACAAACTACCAAAAATCACCGAAACTTCATCCGAAAATTAAAATCCCCAAACTTGTTGCACATCTTTGTTAGGGAAGCTCTACTAGCGTCTAAGGCTGTGTGTACATTGCTCTGGCGGCGTTTTGTTAAAAATGTGCAAGTCCTTTAAATTCTGAGCTGTACTGCCATAAATCTTGATAATAGATTTTGGGAACTAATTTTGTTTTGCTAGTCGCTTGTATGTACATTTCGTGTCCCTGTCGTCCAAAATAGCACGCTGATCGAGTGGCTGGGAATAAATTATGTTGAGTTGTGTGTGTGTGTGTGTGTGTGTGCATTCCTATTTGGTCGCAGAGGGCTCCGCTTTGATTTTGAGTTTGATGAGTGTGGCGTTCTTGGAGCTCTGCTCTCCTTCCTTTGTTCCCTCGGCCGAAATGTCTATGGCACTCCTTTGTTTCTCTTCGCTGCTCTTTTAAATAATTGATTACTCTGTCAATGTGGGACGCGTCCTCTTTGATTTCTCCGGATTTCATGGCAGTTAATTCCGGGCACATAGAGCTCAGTAACCGGGCTTCAGCTCATTCAAGAGCCTTTCAATTATTATGTCTTGTCTTAGAGATACAGGCGAAAAAACATTGCAAAGGAAAGATTTTTACTCTTTTTTAAAAACTACTTCTGATTTTTTTCCGTTTTAACCAAGACGGAAACTTGACAGTGATGAATTCAAAAAGTGTAAATATCAACTTTCCTTCTTCATTAAAACTTTTTTATCTTTAATCTTACCTGTCAGGCTTTAGTATTGCAATAAATTATAATTTATTCTGCATAGTTTTAGCATTTCAGATGGATAAGGTAATATTTGGAAGGCCCTCTTGCTCAAATGACAGGGATACAAGGTAGAGGGGTGATTAAAGGAGGAATGTTCCTTGTCGTAGTTGTTCTCATCTCACACTGATTGCCAAACAAAGAAAGAAAGAAAGAAAAAGATAAATAAAGGAGGAAGGGAAGAGGAGAGTTGGATGGACAGATAGACACGCTGAGATCACTTTTATTTTCCATGGACGCAGAGAGACAGAGAGAGAGAGAGACATCTGCTCTGTATCCCCTTCCGTCTCACTCCGTACTTCGCCGCTTAAGATGCAAAATGGCGTGCATCCAATATGTTGCTTAAAACCTATCAATATGTGATACGCAGGCAACAATGTGAAAACAGTAAAGTGGCGCGTATCCTTAACGTCTCAGAAAAGCACCACATTCTCCCAGCTTTTCTAACAAAATGATATAACCAGCTTTTTAATATTATGTAAAACCTAATTTTTATACTTTGTTAAACACACAAAACATCTACTTGGAACTTTTCTAAAATACTCAAAGCATCGATTTTCACCTTTAGGAAACATCTAAAACCACCATTTACACTTTTTGGAAACATTCAAGACCTTAAATTTCCACTTTTTGAAAACATGCAAAACCTTAATTTGCACTTTTTGAAAACATGCAAAACCTTAACTTACGTTTTTGAAAACATACAAAACCTTAATTTGCACTTTTTGAAAACATACAAAACCTTAATTTGCACTTTTTGAAAACATGCAAAACCTTAATTTACGTTTTTGAAAACATACAAAACCTTAATTTGCACTTTTTGAAAACATGCAAAACCTTAATTTTGTTTTTGAATACATACAAAACCTTATTTTGCACTTTTTGAAAACATGCAAAACCTTAATTTGCACTTTTTGAAAACATGCAAAACCTTAACTTACGTTTTTGAAAAC
>JAQFZC010005953.1:0-13279 GCA_034695205.1 Dicyrtoma fusca
GCTGTAGACACACAAAATTACAATTCACTGAAATTGAATCCAGCCGTGAAACTTTAAAACTTCCCCACGTCACCGCGTCAATGCGTTTACATGGTTTATCATAAGTAAGCGCTGTCATAAAATTAACCGTATTTTGAAGAAACACTGTCCTGCACTGCTGAACAAACGTGAGGAAAAATAATAGTAGTTTAAGTTTTAACATAATAAAATCGAAAATTCTCCATCCCTGCCGTAGACGTTTGAGCACACAACCTTGCAGAATCATTAATATTATTCATTTCAGAATTTATTTACTATGCAAAATTTAGCGTTTCTATCTTAAACTCAACCCACTTGGATTCGATTCGACAAAATATAAAAAATCAGAAATTTCGCAAAATTGCCGACCATTATTCATGGGCGATTTATTATATAAATCACAACGATTAAGTATTTAGGTTGAAGTTAATTATCATTTGTGTATAGTCCTCTTCAGATTTCAGTTAGATACTTTACGTTAGTATTAATACCAATAAGAATGAAGAATAGTTACATGTAAGTACACTCAATTAATGTATTGGGTATCAACTTAGGTATAATAGTTTTATATACAAAATTTAGCTGTAATTAGGCATTTCAAGAAAATATACCTTTAATCATAGAATACGTTAATTAAAACAAAATAATAACACAATATAGTAAATAATACACAAATAAATGCAACAATTCCGATTATTTAATGAAGTCTTTACCTTGTAATTTTAATTATTACGTTTCCAAGCTTTGGAAATACTTTTGGTAAATAATAATGATGCGATCAGTGTACATAAAAAAAATTACCTACGCAAACTTAATCGCAATATACGAGTCCCAGTGTGAGTGACGAGAACAATTTATGGATACTATAATTAATTGTACAAATACAATTTGAAGTTACACAAACAAGTTTAAGTTCAAGTTGTGAGTTATTCATTTAAAATTACGATTTAGAATAATGACATTAAAGCCCACTATATAGAATATATTTTCTCTTTACAAATTACTGGCTGTATAATTCATTTATTAATTATTCTACTTACATAACAGTATTAACAACTACAGATAGCTAGTTCCTAATGCGCTGCTTATCTTTGATTTTACACTGAATTACAAATTAGTACTATAATTTAATGATACAAACTACTTTGAAATGGAGAAAATTAAAAGATCCAATAATTCTGTTCGAGACTATCAATACACTTTTGAAAACAAATTCCCGTCAGCTAATTTTAATATAATATATTATAACTACATTATCGCTACGTGAATTTATGAGTCGACCATAAGCTCATCAAGGGTAAAGTTATTGGTTTAAAGGTTTGCTTCAATGTAATTCATAAATTCAATTTTATTTAACTATTTTAAATGCTTCGTTCTCCTTCCCTTAGTTAACTTCACTATCTATAGTTTCACGTTTTTGATTTAATCATTTTACTAAGAGTCCTATAGTTTCATCATTAAAAGTCTGACCTATACATACATATATAGTAACAATTCATGAATACGAAACACATCAACAATTAACAGCAACAGCAATATCAACTAAAGACAGATTATTTTAAGCCTTTCACAAATTTTAGACTTCTATTTCATTCTTGAGATGAATTGAAGAAAAATAAACGTTGTGCAGCCTCATTTTAACGGGATATGATTTACATTTTTAGGTTATTTCAATTCTCAAGACAATATTGAACGATGTAGGGTTTGATTTAATTTGATTGCTATCAGGTTACTTCTGTTTTACTTTTTAAAATATCTTAAAATCTAACTTTTCATTTAAAAAATTAGTGCTCCACATTACCTTGAGGTGAAGATTTATTCAAGAGCCACTCAACCGCTTCATCTAAATTACGATTAGTACGTTGAAGTGCCCGTATAGCTTCCTTTTTCTCAAATCCCATACTAATTAAAAGTTCAATTTTCTCTTCTCCAGACGGTATAGGAGTAGCATCCTTGACTTTATTCTTCTTCTTTTTCACTTGAACCCACTCGTCACTGTGATTTATATGATTGGACACCCCACCACCACTGCTACTACTATTACCATTTGTGTGAGAAACACCATTATTGCTATTTTTATTCGTCTTTTGATTATTTTGGTTGTGATTATTAGACTGCGCCTTGGATCCTTGCTGCTGTGTGGACAACTTCTGCTGCTGCTGTTGCAGTAACAATTGTTGCTTATGCTTGTCTAACTTTGCGGATGCAGACTCAGATAAAGTTGGGAATTCACTGGAACTGACGCAGTCCAAGGTCTCCGAAGATGAAATCGACATGGCTGGACTAGCATTACGAATAATAGCCTGGCCGTACAATAGACTATTGCCAGTATTATTTAGACTACCCACAGTTGTGTTGTAGCCGCTATTATGGTTATTGCTAATGTTCGGTTGTACGCTGTTTTGGTTACCGTTATTATTACTAGTAAAGTTAGCAGCAGGAGTAAACAATGCTTGGTGTTGGTAGCGAGGTGTTGGTGTACCGATAACAGCCGAAACGGAGAGTGTACCACCCGTATTTCGAAGCGTTTGACGAAGCAGTTGTTGCTGCTGCTGCTGAATTTGATTTTGTAGAAGCGCTGGGTACATTTGTTGATGGTGCTGAACCGTCCCCAGAACAGGGCTAGGGACATGTCGATTGGAATTCAAACTCTGTTGAAAACTATGATTTGGATGCGCAGGACTATAATTAAATTTCCCCAGTGAGGAATTTCCCAAAAATGGATCCATAGACAAATTCACGTGTTCTTTCCCAAAGCTATTACCAAAACCGTTATTCATAGCTCCACCCAGTCCCAATCCAAGATTACTCATGGATCCGAAGGTAGCATTTGCATTATTTAAAACAGACATATTATTAGAGGTTGCTGTGGCTACTCCACTTCCACCAAAATTCAGCAAGTCTTGAGGATGATTAGGGAACCGAGATAATTGGTGATTATGGTGTTGATAAGTAGGATGTTGATGACTGTGAGTAAAGCCAAGTTGAAAGCTGGAGGATGTAGAATTATTAAAATTGGTTAGTTGGTGCTGTTGCTGCTGCTGCGGTGAAGAATTCATAAAATTATTGAGAAGTGACTCCTTTGGCAAAAATGAAGACTGTGATTGCAGCGCGTGGTGTGGTAACTGCTGCTGAGTATTCAAATTGAGCTCATTTAAAGACAAATCAAAAGCAGACACAGTAGACGACGTGCTAGTTAAAGTATTTGAAATCGTCGTGGTTGTATTTGCTGAATCTTTGCTATCAGACTGAAAGTGACCTGGACCAGAAACAGATCTACCAGGAAACTGGAATCCATTTGAGGTAGTATAATTATTATCCAAGTTAAATTTGTTTGTTGTGGATACCAGAGGATTTACCGGATTTAATTCCGATGAAATAAGCGGTTCTAGACAGTAAGATGGTTCCGGGATAGCAGAGGCTAAAGGAGCCCATATATTCTTGGTCGAATTTTTACTCAAGGAAAGCATTCCTCCATTGCTCAAAGTTGTTGCAGACTGAAGCCCAGCATCCAAAGAATTCCCATTATTCTCCGAATTATGCTTGTTACTACCATTGCCAGTGCTATTAGTACTACTATTTCCGTTGGACCATATGGAGGCTACTTCAGGGAATAGTAGTTTGTCAATTACTTCAGCCATTTGTTTCTCATCCACAGACTCCTCATCAAGGTCGTTGGGTGTCATTTGAAGTTGATTCTGGAATGATCTGCCTAAACTTGAGATGGATGTTGACGATGGGATGTTGTTGGATTCCTGACTAGAAATGGTAGCAGTCGTCTGAGGATACGTTGACATTGCGGATGTTGTAAATAGCGGCTGTTGAGACTGCTGCGGAAGACTGCCTTTTAAATAAAGGGGCAGCGACGACGATGGGGATGACGTTATAGCAGGCTGGCTCTGATTCTGAATGACCTCAGTTTGGCCTTGGCTGATAGCAGTTGTCGTAGTAGTTGACGGTTGTGCGAGTGAAGTCGGATGCTACATAGTACACAACATAATCACAATCTCGTTAGTTAACCCGTTAATTAAACGCACAACAATTCTCAAGCAATGTCGACCATTCCACCAATTTAGTGCATCAGTAACTGTTACGTAAATTTAAATAATTAATAAAAATACATAAATCAACAGGTAAATTTCAAAAATATGTTTCATACAACGTATGCAGTCGCCAAAGGATTGTAGCCAAAAGTAGCACGCATTTCCAAGCCTAAAAGTTGCTGTTTTAATTCCAAGTGATTCATTCCAAAGAACGAATTATTTACGGCAGATATTTCCACAAGTTCACCCCACAAGCTCCTGCCATCAACAAATAAGGGTAAGAAATTTTTAAACAAAACAACATTAATAATTGACGAATTAAATGTGAGAATCAAGTAGGTAAATTGAATTTTAGAATGACATTAAATAACATTGAAAATTTAAAATGGGACGAGAAGTGTAAATAATTGATTTAATTAAATTAAAAATGAATGTTGTAATCTTAACGAACCGGCATTTGCCCATGGAGCAAAGACTAACAGGATCGCCAATGACTGCAAATAAACTCTGTGCTCTGGTCATAGCCGTATTGAGTAGTTTAGGATTGGACAAGAAACCCAAGTCGACACTTTCATCGATTTTTACCCAAAGTTTCTGAGTTCGTACCGTTGACACAAATACCGCTCTAAATTGTTTACCTGTCCATCAAATACCAAATTAAATATGAATTATAAATTAGAAAATGAGTTTGTACAGTGTAAGTATACTTCTTTGGTCAATATAATTATGCAATATTTAAAGGACACTGTAGTGACTGTAGTGTTTGCCAAAAGGCAAACTGCGCTATCTTCATTTTCCCATACATTAACTTATTGTTTGTTGCTGCTTACGCAACATGTAGGTCTTTAACACCTTCTACTGCAAAACACTGTGCACCCTCCACGGGAATCATTTACTTTAACACCCGGAGTAAAACGATACCCGCCCGTGACTAATACGAAGCAGGGAATTACTATTACTTCAAGGCTGACAGCACCCGAGCATTGCATTAGCATGCGTATTTACTCAACGAAGGCTTGAACCCCGGGAGCTGTATGGCGCAGGAAACATTATTAGTTGTAAATAATGTTTTACGGTATATACAGTAGTACAGTACCTGCTCACTCTCGGCCAAACGAAACATATAATGTACTTCAATACTTAATACATGGCATGTTGTACTGATATTTATTAGAAAATATAGATAGCAAGTTTTGCATCTTTAAACTTTTAGTTTGGATATAATCGTTTTGTTTGATACACATAGTAACTAGTAAACTGCACAGTTAAAGAGGAAAAAATGCAAAGAATATTAATACACTGAGTATAATATTAGGTATATACCTTGAATGGATATTGACTAACCTTGAACATTGAAAACTCGCTCGACGGAAACAAATCCAAGATTTCGACTACGAAGTTGAGTCCGTATCCTGGTAACTTGCTCGGCATACGGTGTAAGTACAGCTATAGCATTATCCGCCTTGTAATTCCCCCAATTTTCGGGCCAAGTCTTGACGAGTTCTGCAATCCTTTCCGATATTTCAAAAACTTCTGCCATATTGTAAAACGAAGAACCATTTTCGGGTAAAACATCTTCACCGCGAACAGCAAAAAGCGTAATAGGATACCAAACAGGGTGCCAGGGCTGCAAACTAGCACACCTTAACTGAGCTCCGTAAAATGATTCACTAGCAAACTGCACAAGAAAAAGGAAACCAAATATAAAGTAGATGCATTAGCATATTTAACACATCACATAATATTTGCGATATGAATTTTAATACTAATTAGGTATACTTTTTATGTAAAATTTATTGCAACTCACGCGTAAAATAACTTCATGTGATCGATAATTTTCCGTAAGTACAATGCGACAGGGATGAGCCTTAGGATACATATGATGCAATCTCTCCAGAAGAGATATTCCCCTACTTTGAGAAAAGCTGGAGAAAAGTTCTGGAGAAAGTTGCATGTGATCTCCAGCTAGAACAATTCGAGTATGAGGACCAGCTAACATTAAAGGTTGAATTGCTTCTGTTTCTAAAGCCTGAGCCGCTTCGTCCAAGAGTATATGAGTAAAAGTATCTTGTTGTAGGCCTAAATCAAGCAATTCTGTCGAGGTTGAAAGCGTAACAATAATAATCTGATGATCTAAAACTTCTTCCTTAGTTGGATAACGAAAGTTCATCCCGTCTCCTGTCATTAAGCAATACTAGAATATAAAAAAATAGATTAACTTAGTGCCTCTTAAAAGTTAGGTATACTACATGCTTCGATATTTTATTGCCACCCAAATTATATTACTTTCGGCAGAAGTTCAGAACAAGTTACCTTTTTAACAATATGTGGTACAGTTTGAACTAAACGATCAGCATAATAAATACGAAGCGGACGCGCTGAACGCATTCCTTCTTCAAGCCAAAGATGCAAATAATTAAGGATGTATCTATCGAACAAATTAGATGCATAAATTATTAATTTAGCACTCAATACATTAAAAAAATGTGTGCAAGTAGTACACTCGGTTCTTCGTTCATTAAATTACATAACGTACTCTTTTTACTTTGAATTTAAGCATACAAAAACCGTTTACTCACAAATCCGCCGCAGAATTCGAATGCGTACAAACAAGTATACGGACAGGGTTATTAGCTCCAGCAGTAGTCCCCAAAAGTTTCTTTAAACACTGAGCCAACGCGTACGTTTTTCCAGTTCCAAAAGGGCCTAAATAAAGTTAATTTCAAAAAACATTATTGATCAAATATACAAAAACTGCCATTAAACAAACGTTAGCAAAATACAAAATCCGTGGTCCAGAAATAACCAGGATTTTAGTAACACTAATTGGTAATAATGCCCATCTGATTTAAATTATCAATAACAAATACACATCGTAAGGGTAAGGTAATTCTTGCCTATTAAAAGTAGTGGTGGCATAATTTGCTGTTCTAAACTAGTAACTGCGTTATAAGCATCCAGCTGTCTCTCATTCAGTGTGAAATCACCTTCAAAAAATACTCTAAAAGAAAAACAAGAAACATGTTATACTGAAAATGTTTACATACACCCAACATACCGAATAATGGTATGTATTCAAGTACAATGCACAAAGGATATGTACTAGGTAAATAAATATAGATATGTATATGATTATGTAATACAAATTTATCGGAGTATCACCAATATTTTAATTTTCAGAAGAAAACATACCCAGTAATACAACTCTTATGTTTACTAAAGTCAACTTGATGACTAAAATCGGGGAAAAGAATGTCCAACTGAGTGTCACTTATCGATTCTAAAACAGTCCTCATCTCTTTAAAGGTTCTTTCATCCAGGAGAAATTGAACAACAAAATTTCGACTGGTCCCAGACTCCAAATTTAATTCTTGAACTGCTTTCGGACCCACAGATATAATAATACTTGATTTCATTTTATCCGCTATTTTACAAACATATCCACGCGGTTTCGAAACGATCAATGTATTCGAAGGTGCTTCGAGAAGTAAAACATTTTCACAACTGCGAATTATTAAACGTCCTATTTTCGTATCTTCACTTATTTCTCTATTGAAATTAAAAGAGTTATATGCATTAGGATTAAGACGTTGATTTATTTATTATAAAATATTCCAGCCCAAAATAGTTTCTTACTTTCCGAGATTTAACTTGGCATAAAGCTGGCCTTGCCAAGAGCACTTCAGCAGCGATTCATAGTCACGCTCTATCGTATAGGTCTGAGTTAACTCCAAATTCCCTGTTACATTGTACTTCGATAATTCTTCTTGCCGTGCTTTTTGTTCCATTTGAATGAACCCTTCTGCGTATCCCAAAACAAAGTTCCATAATTAAAAAATACGATTAAAAAGTTATACGATTTTCAAAACTTTAAGTTTTAAAGTTTAATGAAAAAATCGTTCTGCCCTTTGTTATTGATATATACAGTGTACATGCATTTTCTAAATGTTAAATTGATGCTTTTATATACCCATAGCTGCGATGTAATTATCTCTACGAATTTCTTCCGTCCCACTAAGTAAAGAATTAGTCGGAGATTCCGATTTGGAGTTACAATTAGAATTAGACGCGGTAACAGAAGGAGATTTACTAGGTGGTGGAAGAGCTATTAAAGAATTCTTTACATACAGTCCAGCATCTGCATCCACAACTTCAAAATTTCCCAAATTAATTTGATGTGTACTCGGAACAATTTTTAAACAATTTTCATCCGCTAAGCTTTCAAAATTAAATGTGTCCGTCGGAGGAGGGATCGGAACTTCTTCAGGAATCAATTCTACAGACAAATGTTTTACTAGCTTCGGGTCAGTTTTAAAGTCAAACATGATAGTTTGGCGAAAGGAACCGTAAATCAAAGAGAAAAATGTCAATTCTATTTTGTAGTAGAACCAGTCTGGCCATCCACCAAGTTGTCCAAGAAATATATGAGAGGGCACAAATGTATTTGCAACTTGAAGCTACAATGAATAAAAATGTAAATTGCCTTAATGTTTGTTTGGAAAGTTTTTGCACAAAAATAATTTTTAGATAGTTACATTAAAGCCAATACTTAAAGATTCATTTGCAATATTTTTCAATACATGACGTACCCTAGGTGTCCGATTGACTTCATGAATGACAAAAAGATTGATGTCCGTTTTGCAACTTGCAGAATGAAAATATGCTGAACTTATCCAAAAGTTATTACGATGAACATCATGAAGTAATGCTATGGTTCGAACTGGAACCTTTGAAACAATTAGCATGGACCATTTCGTATCTTTTTCTCGTTGATGACTTATTATTTTCAAAGGCTGAGCACATCTAGAAAAAAAAACTTAATAAATTACCACAATAACGAACAGCCTGCTCATAGAAAACGAAAAAGTCACATCTTACCTAAATTTAACGTTGGCAAGATCATCAGCTAGTAAGCTTCGAATATTAGTAGTTTCATTAATTCTTTTGGTAACGTCGATAAGATACTGCAAACTACTGTTGGGCTTCACAGTTGACCTCGCAGACTCCCAATTCTTATTCCGTATTTCTTGCCTTAGTTTCCATTCCGCTAATTCCCCAGGACTATGAGCTCCAATACAACACTCTCCGTAAATACACGTATCAGGTCCACCTCGAGAACACATGAAAAATGTGTTGGCAAAGCGTGGCGGTGGTCTAAACTGCCAACTATTGTCTTTACCCACAATAACATTTTTCTTATAAATCCATTCTGTACTTAAGCCAAGTGCTTGCTCAAGGGTTTGAAATACTTCGATAGGATTCATTCCTGAACGAACAGCTGATAAAAATCTTTCTACTTTCCCCTTACAATCTTGCATCATCACATCCTTTGGGCTTAATTTTCCCCACTGGCTCACAACCTCACGAACGTCGTTATACTAAAAACGAATTTACACAAGACAGTTAAAGATCTCTTTTGAAACTAAGTTGATTAGGAAAACATAAAATTCATTAGGCACGCAGTACAACGGATCAACACAAAATGTACCTTTCCCATATGACAGAGAGCAGCGATGACACATTTACAAACGATAGGAGTAGGTCCCCGCTTGCCAATAATTCTATAGCCGTCCTCGACAACTTCATCATACTTTTTTAATTTGAGCAAACAAATAGATTTCTTCTCTATAAGTTGTACCTCCATCTCAGGTTTAATGAAAGCTAGCGCACTATTCGTTAGCCGCGCTTTACTATTTAAAGTAGTCAAAAATTGGTTTAGATTTTCTAATTCTTTCTCTAAGGATGCCTTCTCCTTAGTCCAGCTTCCCGTTCCCGTCGTAACAGCTAATGATGTTCCATTCAATTCACCACTATTCACGTCCTGATGGTCCTTTGTTGAAGACGATGTAGACTTCGTCGAAGATTTAGAGGTTGAAGTAGTCATCTTGAAAGACTAACACTCAGTGACTGTAATGAATTTTAAGATTAAAAATACGATTTTAATAAAGTACCATACCATGTGCTAAACTAATATTTCAAATTTTAACTACTGCAACAAGAATGAATTGAAAAGACAGAAGTATATTTAAAACTATTTCACTCCAAAATATTAGTAAACACACTCATATGTCATCGCTATCAGATTTGACGTTATCGTAATCCTATTACACATGTAGACAACTGTGTAGATGTAGACATGTAAGTACGTTAATGGAAAACTAAAACAGAAAATACAATCTGAAATACAAAAAAAAACAATACAGCGATCTGGACTTTATTGAGTTATAGGTACATGTAATGACACAAACACAACTTTTTCGGACCGGGATCTTGTGAACTCTCAATTTTAAGTCACAATGAAAGAGCCTTAACAAATCTTCAAACAATAATTACCACAATAACACTGAAGTAATAAAAGTGAACCCAATTTATTATTATTAAATAAAATAAAATAAAGTACTATTAAACCTTTGAACTATTATTTTTGTATATTATTCCTCAGACCATCGACAGGCAGTGTAAAAAGCGTGCACTAAATAAAACTGCGATAAGTATCTAAAATATTCTAAAATAATAACAGGAAGCGAGCAGAGCTCTTAAGGATTGAGATAAAAATGTAAAACCTTATTAGCTTCACCCCTACTCGTTTTGCCTAATTTGGTTTTAATATCAATAGGACGCCACCAGCTCTGCTATACTCTTTTGAAATGATTAAGTACGTTGAAATGTGAAACATGCACAAACATAATATGTAGGTAGTATAAGATTCTAGTTTGCAATTTGAAATGCGATTTATTTGTGCACAAAATCAACAGATAAAAATTCATGAAGAGAAATTTATGATCAACTACCACTATCTCTACATAGTCAGCAGTCACTTCTACGTTCTAAGTCTACGTATTGAGTGACATTATTACATAAATTTAATCTTTATCTCCATGCCTGTATACAAACAAATATTTGAGATTATGATGAAGTTTTTAACATCGTGGTGAGCTGTACGGTGTGCATATACAGTACGTAAGTTCAGTAGTGGTTTTGGAATTGAAATTGGCTTTACTGGTTAGATTGATGATGTGAGGTGAATTGAGATAAACACTAAACAGAACAGAAGTAACAGTGAAAACTGAACAGAGACGACAAAAATATAGGGTGTCGTATTATCAATGTAAAAAATTCTTACATGACAAGGACAACTCACTTCATTTCACTTGCCCTCCTTCATTTTTATTCTATGTATATCAAACGGAGTTCACGGTTTGCAAGTTTTTATTTATAACACTATTACGTTTAGCTCCACAATGGCTGTGATGAAGTTTTACAAATTAGTTGACCACCCCGGTGATTGGTATTAGCAAAGAATGGTGTGTAGTAGTCTAAAAGCAATAAGTTTCAAAAGATTGAAACTAGGAAAGACACTTTTTTCGCTTTTTCTCTGAAAAATGGTAACAACCGTTACCCAAATTATTGAAGCTCAGGCTCGTATCAATTTACATTCTATAATCATTATTAAAATTGTCAATCAGTTTGTTCATTAATAATTGCATTCAACTGTATTTGTAAATATTTATCGAAGTAGTTAGGCACCTACTTAAACTATCCTTACAGTAAGCATATCACAACTTGCCGGTACATACCTAAACCAGAACCAACCACCAAAAACACATAATCTGAGCGCAGCAGAGGACAAAATAAAAATGTGCAGTGTCAAAAGCCCAATCGGCAATCGACACTCCATTAAAATACGATCAGCAATAAGGAAAGATTAATGAATGACTAATTTACTAAGAATGCTGCGATACGATATTTCTAATGTCATTTAAAATAGTTCACGACTCTACTTATTATATAGCATCTGTAATTGTTACTGAGCAATCTTCCAATGACGAAACAACGGGCTCAGACATATGCTGAAATGGATACTCTTTACTTACAACCACAGATTAAGACTGTCATAAAATAATATAAAATGTAGTTTAAGGCCAAAATTCTAATCAATATAAATTAAATTGAAATTAAGTATTGGCTTGCCTATCCGTCTGTAATTATACGTCGGCCTGTCACTAGAGTCACAAGAATGAATGTCGGTATGTTCCGTTGCTTTACATACGTATGGCGTGCGAATAAAATTAATTCCGAGCTTAAATACTATGACTCGATTGAATGTTGAATATGAATGAGCAGAGTGGACGTTGCTAACACGTTAACGGGGAACGTGACAAGGAGAGTGTGGACAGGACATACATAGTTTCTCAGGCACTTGAAACATGCTTGATAGAAGCTATTGCTGTTGCCCAGTTAAAAAAAGTCGGAGTCGACGTCTACAACGGCCAGGACCAGAACAACTACAAGGACAACGACAATAACTAACTACTACAGCGTCGAGGTATCTGGACGACAGGCCGACTCAAATAGAAAATTAAATATTATTGATATCGATAGGTGAATAGAATATTCGAACATTCGATCCGAAACGGACTATCACGTATCATCAGTATGTCTAATATGATTGGAAATGGACGGGAACACTTGGCCTCTTTTCTTCCCTTTGAATTCAGTCAAGAACCGTCAACTACTTCACCTACGTGGCACACATATATAATTGGCCAATATTTGAGTCCGTCGTCAGTCGGTGCGGTCGTCAGAACTATACTCAACTTCCATTTCAATTCGCCAAAAAGAAACACAGTCAAAGAAATAGGCACAAATACAAATGCCAAAGTCAAAGCCGAAGCACTGTTGACTGTGACTTTATTCTAATTCTCAAACGTAATACATATACAAGTGCCTGCCTAAGTTCTAAGTAACCTCCTTCTGACTGCTTTCATATGTTATATAAAGATACTATATATTTAATTATGGTAGGTATATAAATAGGAATTGGAAACCTAGCCGAATTGTTTTGTTTAAGGTTAACTTACAAAAACCAATTACAATTACCTACCTAAATTACAATACAATAGATGATTTAATATTCATTACTCATCTGATAACTCGCTAGCCAGTTTATACAGTCGCACAGTATTGGATTACTGAACTGTAGACGGTATTGCTCCGCATATGCTATATTTTGTTTTCTAAAACACTGAATTACGAGGTTGACGAACACCCGATGTCACTAGAACCACGGCACGTAAATATTTTTCAAAGCAATTAATTACTTACGCAAGTTAGTAATTTTAGATTGAACAGAAATTTCCGTCAACTTTATCATTAATGGGAAACTTAATACTTTTAAAATGTGAGTAGCAGAGAATCAATCCTAACAACATCAGTAT
>JAQFZC010005954.1:0-13279 GCA_034695205.1 Dicyrtoma fusca
CATATTGCAATTAAGCTGAGACTGGACTTGGGACACATTGCAACTAAGCAAGGACTGGACTTGGGACAAATTGCATTTACACATACGATATATGGGCACAGGATGGTATTTGGATTGCTGTGTACATATAGGAATGTGGTATAGCATGGTGCCATAATAAGGGGTGAGTGGGTCTCTAGGAAAAGGATGGCAATAAATGGCTAAGGGGTCATTGGGTCCCAAAAAGGGCAAAAAATGCATGGCACCATTTATGGACGACCCCCGATGCTCAGCTCAGGCTAAAAGGCTTCTCTGCCATCTTCGTACAGAAGGCTAAGTGCACAAATACAATCGAAAATCTTCAGGTCAGAAGACTTAAGATAAAATGCTATCGCTTTGAAGCTTACACACGATGGTTCAGGCCAAAAGGCTTTGCACTCAACTCAAAAATGCACACTGTACCAAATAGGTTTGCTCGGTACCCGTTAATATAGCAACCCATCGGGTTGCAAATCAGCTAGTTATTATTACTTATTGCCAATAATGCCAATATATGTATGTGAATGAAAGCCATCAATTCAGTTTTGAAAATAAACTGTCAAATCACAACAAAATAGGCGTATTTACAAAGAAAAAGAAAATGGACATATTATAATTTTACGTTCTCTTTATTTCCAAAAGCGCATAGGTAGTTTTATTGCATGAGTATAAGTAAATTAATTACAGAGTACAGATTAAGTAATCGTGTGCATGTACATAGGATATATGTACAGTAGGGACTACTAAACATTAAACATACACCGACATTATTTAAATTAAAATTGCTCCGAGAGAAAACTGGAGGTAAGATCTACGAAGAAAAGAGTCACAGAAATGTTTTGAGGTTAGTGTTTTTTGAGTAAGTATGCTATAGCAAATAATAGCACAAGTAATGTCCCAGTGAAACGTTTGAATAATGTGCATCTGGACTGTCGAAAGCAGTGCCACTTGAGTGAACATTAAAGCTGGAAGATCAAATTAAGCC
The DNA here is from genome assembly GCA_034695205.1 of Dicyrtoma fusca. Taxonomy (NCBI): domain Eukaryota; kingdom Metazoa; phylum Arthropoda; class Collembola; order Symphypleona; family Dicyrtomidae; genus Dicyrtoma; species Dicyrtoma fusca. Next base: position 1,004 of record JAQFZC010005954.1, read on the forward strand.
CTGGATGTCCTGTATTCCATCCCTTGACACTGCACTGAACTGAAGGCAGCCCCCGCATTGCTAACGTTAATTATTTCTATTAACAGGGTCGGATGTACGTACTTATTACCTTTCCACTCACGTCGCACTAATCATCAGACTAGGTAACTTGGTACTCACTTATTAACACAGTGAACACCCGGCAAAATATTCCTCAGTACGGCAACATTAGAAAATGTAGCCTGCGCATTTCAAGAGCCTTTCATTTCAGTCAGAATTAAAAAATCTACAAAGAGCAATAAAATCATACATACACAGGTCCCGAGGTATCTTTAATCTATGATCTATAATCCTGGACCTGATGTACTTCCTCAATAATAGGTGCTACGATTTGAGATGCCACAACTAAGGATTAAAGTTCGATATTCTAATTAGTTTTTGTGGGACTTATAAGTATTTGAATTTGCTAACCAACTGGGGTGCCGGTGTGCTAAAGTTTTTGGCGACCATGTACTTTTTCAGTATTTAGTTTATTTCAGAGATGGTGACCTGATTGAACCACAGAGATAAACTAAAATTATAACACGCTAATTATTCATCATTAATTAAAAAATTCTAACGTCTTACAAATTTTGCTACATGGGGGGATGAAATGGTGATTTTAAGGAGTGCGCTAAAGATACGGGACACAGGACACAGCGTATAGCGTAAACTGAGCTGAATGCTCACGTGAACTCTGAAATCTGACTGAAATTACTCTCAAGGCATGTACAATGTAAATGCCCGTTCATCGTACCCAGTTTTGGTCTTTGAGGAGACTTTGCCTTACTTATTCAGCATCTTACAGGTCGTAGTGGATACGGTTGAAATATAAGTACTTATACAAACTGGAACAACCATACTAATGAAATATACGAAATAGGTTTTCGACTTTGTTTTCAACTTACAGAAAATGCCTAACTTAAATTACATTTTTTGACTGGCTTTCTATGCACAACAATACACGCAGGAGATTCGTTAAGTGTAAAGTAAAAATACAAGGTCAAAGCGATTATTCTCCATATTTAGTTTCAATCATAGCCCTGGTAGTAGTGTGACCATTCTAAGTCACTCAACATAGAAGTGAACCCAATGCATAGTTGATACCCCTGCAACAGCGTAACCCTATACAATTACATACTTGTAATAATGTGAGAGGTAATTTCGGGGATAGACACGCCTAGGTAGTAGAAAATTAAGCACAAACTGATGCTAAGAGTGATACGCAGTCTATTTTTCATCTGGACTGGAACACATGCAAATAAATTACCTACTTCTTTTTTTTAAAGGCAGTAACTGTACCCAGAATTAGTACCAAGTATACTATTACCGATCTTAGGCATCGTACGAGGACAAGAATTCGCATAATCTGCAATCCCCTAATTGAAAACCATTCAAGGTAAACTATCGGAATTAGTCACAAGTTCATCGACGTTTTCTACCTAAAACTTTTTACTCAATTATTTAAAGATAAGTAAGTGTACAACAACCCAGACTAGAGAAGCCTACTAATTTTTAGATGGCTATATATTCGATCCAGTAACAGACAGTCAGGGTCTTTTAAAACAGTCAATAGTTTGTCTATCTTTCTTAGAAAAGTCTGCTAACCAGCTCTCCGATTAAACACTTCCTATAACTTTTAAAGCGCCCACACCATCTCAAAGCTAGCGTTATACTAAATTTGCTACTACTTTGGTTCAGCCTTGAACCGGAAAAAAACAAAATGTTCTTGAAAAAAGTCATACTAAACAAAAAATCTAACCCATATCTACTGCCAACTTGGTACCAATTAATCTGCAAAGGGCAAAACTGTTCCACTAAATTCAATATCAACCTAATAGCCTTTCAAAGCGCATAAGTAGAAGGGCGAAGCAAAACTCCTTCTCAACTTCTCGGAACCTCATACGAGTTATTGTATGTGTATATGTTGATGATTAAAATCGGTAACTTCCTGACCAGTTCCACAGCTCATAGAAAAAACATTAGTGTAATGTTCGCATACGACGAAACAAAATAACGCATTGTTCTAATCTAACTTCTCGGATTATGCGTGGATTTCGTCAACCAATTCCTACAGTACAATAAACATAGTATAGGTGAACAGCAAATGAAGCAGGCTTTGCTTGTCACTAGAGTTTGCATGAGCTAATAATTAATCAGTAGTACATAAAGTAGATTTGCGTTCTAGTTTTTTTGAAGTACGAGTATACTGTCTACAGAGATGACACTTAATTGTACAGGAGGCAATCGGATTACCTATTTTTACGACTTATGGAGTACCACCGTATAAATTAAACCGTAATGATTACGGCCAGATGACAAGAGCCTATAGCTTTGTATAACAATTAGCAAATAAGATGCAGTAGTGACTAACTACCGGATATCAGTAGAAAATAGACAGACACATAACACTATGTAGCTTCAAATGAATTTACTGCCAGTTCACGTTCGGGGTTGTATTCGACACTCACTTCCCAAATCTAAGAACTCGGCAAAAGACCCCTTAAATTTAACTTTACAGAGCTTTTAGTAAATTACTGCTACGACATAATAGGTACCTTGAAACTTTCAGCGTCCGCCTCGACCCCTACAATTTCGATAGATAGACATTCTCAAGAAGAATACAATTACAATAACGTATCCTCTAAGATTCTATTTAATACTTGCAATAGAAACGAAGATTATCGATCAGATATTTGAGAGGTATGGAAATTCAACATTTCACAAAGTAGCACTACTGCACTACAGCCGATCCTTGATCACTTTTCAATTTCAAAACAGAAAACAACTATGTAAACTATATTTGTACATTATGACTTAGAGCGTTTACTAATGGCAATAATAAACTAGCACAGCACAGCAGTAAATAAATACATACGCTAAAACAACAAACACAGTAGTTCGACCACTGAAAAACTAAGTAATGGCGTTAGTTTGTGCTTGACCCATAATCCTAAACTGAAATCTTCACAAAAGGATGACAATGGTGTAAGATGCAAGACAGTACCTTATTCGACGTCCCTACACCACACTACTATAAACAGCTTCACAATGAGCTCGTTTTTCTTTTAAGATGACTCCGTAAATGTCTTGTGAGGTCAGATTTAAAGCCAAAACAAACACCGCACAGTTTACACCGGAAAGCTTTCATTCCTTTATGAACAACATCAATGTGTGTTTTTAAGTACGTTTGCGAAGAGTAAGTTTTCCCGCAGAAATTACATATAGGTAGGTTTTTAGGATTGGAAAAGAATCCAGTTCCTCCTGCAAATGCATGCTGATGTAGTTCTCCAGGAGTTAGTACAGTCTTATGCTCGTCAGCTTCTACAGAGAATTCTTCAATGTCATCCGACGTGTCTAGATCTATTGATGAATTTCTACCCTCAGAGGATCCCTCGTAGTTTGCATTATCTGAAAATCAAACATTCCATTTTGGTTAGCGTACTTGTAAAGTTTTTACTTGTAATCAATTTTGGAGACTGTAATCTTTTACCAACATGTTCAATAATTTTTAAGTTTTTGCTCAAGCCCTCAATTAGGAAATGAAAATCGGAAAAATAAATTCTAGCAAAGACAGTGTTGACAGGAAAGCATAATTACTGCAAAGTTAGGAAAAAAATAAACTCAGGTATAGAAAGGTACCACTTACGTTTATGAATTTCTAGCTCTACAGCATGGAACTGAGATGAAACTTCCGGACTGTCGTCTTCAGTCGCTGCATGCCAATTATCATCTTGTAAATCTTGCTCACTGTCGTGTACTTCTTCTTTTAGAGATGTCAATTCTTTATTACTAATTAGAGCACCTATATTATGACGAATATTATTTGATAAGTAAATGGCAGATCTATTATCTGCAGTCACATGCTGGAGCTCTGAAACTTGAGAATTCAAAGGAGGTGGAAGTGACAATGGCGTTAGCGTTATGCTGCTACCAGCATGACCCAAAGCACTAGTATTTACAACTACAGAATGTACATTTTGAATTGTTGGAACCTTTTCTAATGACAAAGGAGGGGAGGTTAAAGACAATTTGCGATCCTCCGTACTGACAGCAGACGTCCGCGGAACACTGTCGTATCTATCTTTGCTCTTACTCTGGTGGTTAATATTTCTGTAGGTTTGCTGCTGAAAGCGTGAATGTGTTGACTGACGATTTAAGTGCGCTGGTTTTATTTTAGAAAAGGGATTACTGTGACTCTGGATATTTAGAGTTGATATTTCGCTGTCATTAGGTTGTAATTTATACTTTATAGCATTATCTTGTTCAACTTCGTATCGCTGAGGTCGACTTTCGACAATCAAATGAGGATTGTTATAAACTTGCTTCGGTGCCAACTGAAAACTACTGTAATTCATCACGGGTTCATCAAAATTTAAGTCACTCCCGTCATTTGGGTCTTCGCTGTCAATTAACTTTGACAGGTCCTCTTGAATGTCGAAATCTGAAATGTCAAAAGCAGGATATTTATTGATTATTTTTAAACAATCAATTCCAAATCCTTAAATAATAAGGTAGTGTTGAAACAAGAATAACTAACAGATGAAATAAATAATCCAAATCAACATCATACCAAAATTTTTTAACAGCCACATTTCCATACACTTTTTCCATTTTTCTTCTTTCCTAGCTTTGGATTCCCACATGCTGATTTGTTTTTCTAAAGCTTCTATTCTTTTGGCAAAACCATTAAACATTATGAAACTTCCGTGTTTAGCACCACAAGCACATGTACAATAGTCAGAGCGAAGGTGAATCGTAGATTAGACAATTAAAGCAATAATGTTTTATAATCTAGGTATGTGGACTGTCCACCAGTTGCCAGTTGCAAAGATTGACGATGAAGGTCACCAGCGAAGACAACACACTACGCTACCAGAACCAACAATACCAATAATTTCTAAAATTGTGATAGAATCAAGTTAGTTGTAAGTATTACTTTTCACTTTTTCAGATTAGCTTTTCATCATTCTGTACGTCATAATAACCGGAAAAGTAAACTAAAACTCTGTGGAAAAAAGTGGAGTAAAAAAAAGTAAGAAGTCAGTTAATTAAAGCAGAACTCATTCTCTCTCGTTCTTTGTTTCGTAGAAATAAAGCAGAGATAAAATTCAATTGACCTAGACGTCCTCCACCTTCACGATCGTCTTCAGTTCCTTCTACATTCAACCTTAATCACCCATCGCCAATCACACAGTATTCGATTGACGATTGATTATTGACTAGAAATTGCTGAGAGGTGGAACAAACGAGTATAAGCGTAAAAATTAGGAACACCACTACACCCCTTACTTTGATTAGCTTTACACATTTGCTTACTTAACCCAAATTAAGTTGTTTTTTAAAAATCCAGCACAAAAACTACGAGCTCAGAATTAAATGAGAATAAATGAGACTGAGAAGAATCCTGAAGATGAGAAATATCAACCAAAGACCAAACCAAAAGCATACACAATTTGAATTTGCAAAGTCCCACTTCCCCACAAAACCGATGGTGCGAGTGCTAAACATAAACAAATACTTAAGGCAACCACAAACACGAACAACATCAAAAAGCATTCATAATTAAAATTAATAATAATAATTATTATTATTTTAAGTATCCTGGTTCCAAGTTTAAATATAAGCTTTTGACACTATGTGTTACTCAAATATCTAAAAATTAAAATTTTGTAAAGCACATCAAGCTTTAAATGCATAGCGAATCTTTATAAAGAGTAATCGAGCGTAGTGAGTTTTTAAAAAGCATAATAGAGCATAATCAGCGAAAAGTCTTGAAATACTTAATTAGAAATAATTACATATAGTATATTATTTGAGGGAGAGAAAAGCTATTGATAATTTTTTTTTGTTTTGTTTCAAGACATAGGTAATTTAATGTATTATTTTATTAAATCGTTTAAGAGGCAGCCAGTACAATTTAAAGACCATTGAAACCCCGACCGAAGAAAGCCATGACTCAGAAAAAAGCTACAACCAGAACCTGAGTTGTAAAAGTCGGATTACGGGATTACAGACGCTCGTAGAGTAATAGACACTGTAATTATAGCCATTGCATAACTCTTACCTCCAGACTATAGGCTCCAGTCGCTCCAGTGCTAAAAACGGATCAGTAATACATTATTGTTTCTTACATTAAAAACTTTGATTCATGCGTGTAGAAAAATCAGTCAACAAATAAAAATATAATGTTAAAGCATGAATTAAGACTTAAAAAATCTCTCGAATTTCATTTATCGTTTTACGTAACTCTATGCAAGACAAAATAATATTGTGTAAGTACGCATACTTACGTACATATGTACCTTACCTATTATGTAAGTACAATTTTATTACTGTACAAAGCATGAATAAATTATTACTATTATGTACTACAGCTCTGTTGAAGCTTGACTTTTTTAGACACTTTATCCATACCAAACATACATTAAATACCACATGTCAACTTAAAAATTGAAATGGTTTGCAGAATCAATACTTTTTTAAAATTATTGTTTCCTGTTCCAAACTAATTTGGCTAACACAATTTAAGGTACCATATACGGATTAAAATAACGACACTGACTCCTTTCAAAAGCTGTGGGTCGGAGGGGGATAATTAGTGGGCTTCAGTCAACTCCATGACACGTGAATTTGTTGAAGATAAAATATCTAAAAAATGTGTGCTTTTTAGTGCAAAAATTGCAATGCTTTTGACTACTTCATTCACATTTTTTTTTCGTATTCGTAAATCGTAGTTAAGTATTTAATGCAAAACTCTAATTTTAAACCCTTAAAATATGCTTTAAATTGTCTAATTTTTAATTTTAGTGAGTTTTCTGAATTAGCCCCATACAATGTGGCAAGTTTCTGGATCTGTCACTGCGCGACTATATTTTTGACACTATCTTAATTCAGAGAACGATTCATGGAATAACTTGGGTTTTTTAATTACAACTTTAAACCTTAGGCAGGCAAATCTAGATTTACTAAAACCTACAGTTATCAGAAAAACTTAAAATTGGAGTTTCTCTTTGCCCTCTTAAGTTGCTATTGGTACACCTGATATTTTAGATGGATCCTTATTTTTTCAGCAATTTAAGTACTTACATACTTATTTCAAGTTTTGTATTGTATTTTCAACAAAATAATGTTAAGTTTTAGCTTCTAGTGTTTTTAGTAGCAATATTTCTTACATTAAATGGTAAAAGTCCCGAAAATTTTACGCATGCAGCAAAGTAAGGGCTATTGTGATAATTATTCCTTAAATTAAATCTTAGCAGGTAAGAATACCTATTCAGATTATTGCTTCAATTATTGTAGAAAATAATTATTAAGTGATTTACATGTTGCAACTCATACGGATACGGATTGATTGCGAAAAGAATACATAACTATTTTTAAAACCACCTGCTTTAATCATCACCATCACGAATTAAATAGGATTGCTGATTGTAAGGAATTGCTAATTTGCATATAGGTACTATTATAAAAGTTAATGAGAACAGCAACACTGAATGGTTTCCGATCTGCTTTGGCCCTCAGCCCTTAAGTGCAATAACTGTAAATTCTGCATAGGTATCATGTCAAACTATGTAACTGCATACATAAAAACAAATACAGACACGAACATTATGTAATTTAAATGATGCAACATCAGCTAATAATGTGACATTGTTTCCACAGGAACATAACGGCGCAAAACTAATTCCACGGGCTTTTCTTAAAGTTGGGCAGAAGGCGCCCTGCGCCATTCTAATTTCTATTGTACCTAGAACATTTAAAGCTTCAGTTTCGCTTTTCAAAACTGGAATATGTATTTCAATTTAACCTTTAAAAAGCTTTATAATATGCGTTAGCGTTTGTCAATTTTTAAAAAGGTGATAAACACTAAACAAGTACATATTTTCCACCGTTTAAAATGGGGGCTTATAAAAATTGTTTTAATGAATCATGGATCTTTCTTGCTATAAGTTTGGATTTGGAATCTGTTTTCGAGTACAACTTCTTATCCTTATCGCTAAGCTTTACATTTAAAGCTGGGCTATTTTGTGCCTATTGTATTTTTAGTCGTAATTTAAATGAATAACTTATGCATATGAATTTCATTGGAAACAGTTTCTTGTGAGCTTTTTCTGCTCAAGTATGTTGACGCTGTCACACAATCCTGTGGACATTCGAAAATACATTTACCTACGGTATTTACTTATTTGCGTTCTAAAGCATATACTTACACACATCAAATAAAGAAATTCTGTACTTGCTAACCTGCTGGCCTAAAGACTGTATTTCAGAAATCAGAACTGGTCATTATTATCAGCCCGCTTTTACTTCACTTCACGAATTTACAATAAAATTCAAATTCTTTTTTCCATGCACTACAGATTCCCTCAGTATGTAAACAGTCGGAAGGAATAGAAGGCACTCTACACCTTGCATTAAATTTTGACATTTCAGATAAGAGCGTCGTTCGGATGGCTTTGTATATTTGTTTTCTTATCTAATCTTGGTCATATATAATGAGGATTGTGGGCACTGGATAGTGGCAAATTGTATAGACGCTTAATAATAATATGATGAGTAATAAATCCCAGCATTTGCTTTTCTTCCTATCCAACCCCAAGTTATATATCTAGCTATGAATTATTACGGTTTTATCGTTTTAGTTTCAGTCAGTTTGGGTTTGCCATAGGAGGATCCGCATGTAGTAGCCAAGCTAGGACGATCGTTGATGCAAAAGTAGAAGCCTATCTACATAACTACCAAAGTAACCAAAGTGTATTTAAATCCCTCCTGAATACCAAGAGTAGGTAATTGCATCTCAAATGGCATTTGAATTGCAATAATAAATGCGAGTAGTTTGTACATTGGTATAATAATTATGTAGGACCAGGTTTGTGAAATAGACCCAGGTTAGCTTACAAAATACAATAAAATGGACGTAAGAATTAACATGAATTATAGATTAGGATAAAGTAGGATTTCACAATATATCTCAACGTCATAGCCATCGTCATCGTCACCCGCAGTAAATCATATGAGCCATCCTGCCCACTGCACGGAAGCGTTTGTGCAAAACCTGTACAAACTCAAATAGCAAAAACCCATCATCAAGGACCATTTCTAATTCCACTCTTCATATCTACATCTACACTACTCCAACACTGTACCACATAATGATGAGTAGATTTGACAAAATTCATCCGTAACTCATACGTATATACTCACTTGAAGTCTGTACAAGACCAATTTACCTCCGGATAGTCCTTGTGAATCATACAATCGCTTGAAGCTTGTTAAAGAACTTTGAATTTGGTCAAAGTCAAGGGAGAGTATTATCTTGTCCACAGTATTTTATTATTTTTTTCAATTTTAAAAATGGGCACCCACCGCTCGTGTGTATCCCGTTGTTTATTTATTTTATCAATAGCAGCTCACGTCTTGATTAATTGCCGTGTCGGTGCATCTTCTCCTGAGGGACCCAGCAGCAAAGAAGGCAGTCCAAAAGCTTCCGATGATGACGCAGATACGATCTTGGATCTTGGGCTTGGGTAAGCTTTTAATTATAAAGTTTCTTCGGAAGCGAAAAATATTTTGTTCTATAAGTTCTACAAAATATTCTGTATAAGTACACTTACTAATGCCCAAATCAAGATCTTAAGAATCAAGAAATTAAGGAACTTTTTTTTGTGCAGGCAAGGAGCTTTTATAGGAGTTTGTGTCGCAGTCGGTGTGGTCATTTTGATCATTCCAATTATCTGCTGTTTCTGTTGTGGATGCCTATGCTTTGCTTATAGAAAGAAACCACCACCAACCACAAATATCAGTACTGGGCAACAGCAGAGCTTCGGTCAAGGTAACTAAAGTTGATAGTATATAGGTACATATAGCGCATTTGAAATTTGAACGGTTATAATTTTCAAAATGTTCAAGCAAGCGGTCAAAGGTGTCTGTCAATTCGACAAAGACAAATTAGTCTAAAAGAGCTGTTCAAAAAACCTACGTGTAGATATTTTACGATAGATGCTAGTTAGAATAGGTAATAAATGCATTTGTGTTGATTATATTTATAACTGAATCTCTTAGGTCAAGCTGGAGTCGAAACGAAGCCATCAAATAATTACCCAGGAGCCTATCAACAACAGCAGCCGTCGCAGCAACAAAACATGGCTCCCTATGGACAACCAGCTCAGCCCAACTCTTTCGGACAACCTCAGCAACAACCATTTTTCAATCAATCCAATCCACCACAATATCCACCCAATAATAGCCCAGTACCTACAAATAATGCCATGTATCCAGACTCATACGGTCCACGATTCGGTATGCAAAATTAACTTTTAATTTCATCTCATTTTGTTTCCTCCTTAGCCTTGTACAAAGAACTGTACCATGTCCTATTTTGTAGGCAGTATAAAAAATACAGTTTTTTTTAACTTTATTTGTCAGACTCAAGGAACACACATCCAACTGACCCTAATCTCGTAGTAAATCGTTTTAATAACAGTAAGTTATCTTCTCTTGTTCTTCAGCGTCAATTGCTCGTATTAAAATAATAAAATATTGTAGTAACTGTAATATTACTACTGTTACTAAACTTTTTCAGAGCCAATAGTGCCGCCGAAGCCCAGTTTTCGACAAAAGTTTCCAGGATGGACAAATGTGACGAAGGAAGTTAAAAAGAGGAACCAACTAAAACAGATTCAAGATCACGCTCGTGGATATGACTACGACAATGACGCCTATGACGGAGGTGAACCCATTGCCCCTACATCCCCTACTAATAACAACATTAACAGCAACAGCAATGCAAATCAACAGGATAATAATTTTAGTTACTAGACCTTTCATTTCATGCTCTAATTACTCACAAAGTCGCAAATTGTATACTGAAAGTCACTGCACTGACGTAGCGACGACACATTTGAAGCTTCGTACAGCATCATAGCTCTACTTTTACAAAATATAAACTAATTGAACTGATAATGATTAATGCAAGCCATTTCTTAGATAAGTACATAGTATAGGGAAACATTAGGTAAGTACTGCAAACAATCGCACGTTAGCGTATTGATAATTTTAGTTTACGATACTATACGGGTTAGTATTTTAGCATTAGTACTTAGTTAGTGTTCATATTAGGATACAAAACTACTGGGTCAACTTTTATGGTCTATTAAGTACTAAACGCATTAAATTGTACTATACTTAAATAGGTATGATATTATTTTTAAAAAGTGCACTTTAGTGCACCCATACATAACCTACAAACATCCGTCATCGAAAATCAAAGCACCTATCTACTGTATGTAAGTATGGACTTAGCTGGGCTATAGACTACTCCTCAATGATACAGAAATAAATCTAGCTAAAATACCTTAATAATTGTAAACAATATTTACATAGGTAGATGCTTAGGGTCACTACTTCAACTTCAACCATGTAAATGTTACTAAATTTACATAAGACGGACATGTCAAAAACCATTATTTTTGTCCCACTGAACCCCACACAAACCTACGGACATGATAAATGTGGCCTTTCAAATTGATTTCACGAGCAACATAAAGTTTTTCACCTTAGCCATTATCATAGCAAGTTGCATACTTTATTATGTTAGAAACTTTATAGCTCAGTACAGTCACAGCACATAACTTTGAGTTTTTAATTTGAGGATTTACAATAAATTACTATTTTGCCTATTAGTAAAGTAAGATTTTAGGCTTGACAATACTATAATTGCGTATGTATCTACGTAGGTAATAAGCTACTCCTCAACCTGATTTTATTGAAGAGAAAGTGTATTGTCTTAAATTCATGGAGTAACTATTTACTTTTACTTATTGTTTTGTACAACTTAACTTGCAACAATTAAATAATTCTTGCCCGTGAGAGGAATGTGTAACATTGTGTAAGTACTTTTTGCATTAATGGATTCATTTACAATGAAATCCATTCATTTGACGACAAGTCGATCATTCTTTCTCTTTGCGTCACCTTTTTATTATTGCCGAGCAAAATTCCAATGCCAAACGCCGAACTACTAGGAGCTGGAGCTGGAGAACCATGGAAAGAATGCTTTACAAAATTGTTTAATTCTATAAATTAACTTTTTCAAAATGGTTGTAACTAGTAAATAACGCTTTTTCAAAACGGTCGAAACTAGTAAAATAACACTTTTTCAAAACGGTCAAAGCTAGTAAAATAACACTTTTTCAAAACGGTCAAAACTAGTAAATAACACTTTTTCAAAATGGTCAAAACTAGTAAATAACACTT
>JAQFZC010005955.1:0-13279 GCA_034695205.1 Dicyrtoma fusca
GCGCGTATTATTATTAAAAATAAATTAATGTTTTTATTTTTTATCCGTATAATAATTGACGTGTGTTGCTTTATACCGATTACCTGAATCCTACTCTTTTTGTGATATTAATATATTTAATTACAAAATAAATACTATTACGCATGCTTATCACAACCTTAAGAAGCAAAATGAGGGTTCTTCAATACTAAGAGTTTTTAAATGCCTCATTTTTCTTCATAAAACGAACCATATATTATGTAACCTAATAAACTGTCACTTACATAAATCTGATAGTAAACATTTAAAGTGTTATTGTATGTTGATTCTGAAATTCTTTCTTTCTTTCATAATTCATCGACTCATAGGACTCGTAGTTTATGCAATTTTAAGAAACAGTCTTTCAGCCTCATCCATTTTATCCACCCACCACATTTTACCCCATAACATTTTGTAAAAATAGAACTTTTTAAAAAAAGCCATTTTTCAAAGATAGCACTACTTCAAAACACTCCCTCGTTAAAAACACTATTTTTTGAAAATAACACATTTAAAAAAAACATTTTTCAAGAAAAGAACTTTTGAAAGACGATAATCTATAAGTAATTTAATAAATCTGATTTCAGAGGTGCGTGCTTTAACTATTTTTATAGTAATTACCTTTATAGCATTTATTGAAGTGAATAAAAATCGATAAACAATAAAAAACGTAATTACCCTGGGACATTATCCCATCTTTGACGGTATTTTCCGTATTTTCGGAGAGAAGGTTTCATTCGTTTCTGTAGTAGGTTACCGTATACATATCTTCTAATAGAGCCCCCAGGGCTCTAAGTAAAACTTGGGTTCGGACCCGGGCTCGGGCTCTATTAGAGACCCGGAGACCGGGCTCAATTAGAAGATATACGGTACTTTCTATCTATCTATTGCAGATTGACAGATTGAATCGTTGAGATTACAGATCTCTGCGCATAGATTTATTCTGCCACATGGTTGTTCATTAGTTCATTACCTGCTGTGAAATAAGTGTCAGTGATCTGAAACATATGTTTCACTAGGATTAAAATAGTTCGTTATGCATTTTATGTATCAATACTTTTAACGTTTTGACTTTTTCTACACCTACCGAACAATACCAAAAACAACGACAGCATTTACATCCCTAATTACAATAATTATACCGAATACCGAAAGCCATTCGTCTAAATATAGCAGGCTATTAAATATTGTAGGATTTAGACTGTCAACTGTCCATCTGTCAATCTGTCAACTGTAAATAATTTGTGATATTTGTCCCTTTTGTTTTTTGTAATGAAAGCCAGAATGGATGGAAACTTCCATCTTCCATGGGCATTTATTTTGTGCTTCTGTTGACGTTGGAGATTTGGATTTGGATTAAATCTGATTAAAAGGTACTGCTTCGTAATCGTAATCGTGTTTTCGTGTCCGTAGATTATTTATTATTTAATCGGTCTTTTTATCTCTCGTTCTGCCTATCATGAGTCAGTATTTATAAGGATTTTTTTTTGTTTTGAAGCATTTTTTTTTCAGGGATTTATTTTTAGGACAAGACTGCGCTGCTGGCCCATGCCTACTGACTACTGACTGCCAAGTGCCAACAGCTACTGACATTGCATTGATATTGACGATGGGATTGTGGTGGGTGGGAGGGAGTGCTTGAGACGAGACCACTTCTTGTACAGCCGTCGAATAATTTTAGTTCGTAGGTACTTTTACTTTAAAAACATTTAATTATACAATTAATACTGTATACTGCAGTATGCCTTTAACTGTTAAATGTTAATGGTTAAGGTTGTTAACTCTCTGCACTATTAAGTATACCTATTAACTTATAATCAATCCCGTCCTGTTTGTATAATTGAGCAGTTGGCAGTGTTAATATATTTTTATTATTATTTTGCGACAGCAACAAAACACTTGGTTTTGCTTGTTCACTTCCAACTTCTCTTCGTCAATCGTCATTTTCGTCATTTGTGTTCGTGGTTCTTGGATAGGTTTCGATTTCGATTTCGAAGCTATTCTACAGATAACAGAACAGATGACAGAATCAGGATTAGCAGATCAGCCAGCTTTCCAACATTCAAAATTGCCAATCGCCATTATATTTGAAATAAATTTGTAATTTGTAATTACCATCAACCGAACCATTACCATTGCGCATCAATGTCGATGCATTGACCATAATAATGTTCTTTAATCAGTAATCAGGAACGAGTAACGAAACGAGGGAGCTTATGTGCTGTGTTTGTTTGTGTATTTGTGTGTAATTTGTAATTTGTGTAAATTGTGATTTGTGATTGCTTGACGGTTGACCCTGACCGTCAACCATGAGGCATGCTTAGTGCTTAGTGAACGGAGGCCAGCAAAAGAAAGCTCAGCATTGAAGGTTGAAGGTCAAAGTGCCGCGTGTGTGTTGTGATTATTTATTTGACTACCATTGCATTGTCAATTGTTCCTTGGTAAATATTTTTCCGGTAACTTGATTTCATTTGATTACGTTGGATTTTTAATTATTTGTGATGTAAATCAAAATTTAGAAAATAATTTCGAGTCAGCTATGAACAATGAATTTTCAATTTGTTATAATTAATTACAAATTAAGTACGTCTACAGCATTTTCGATTGTTCAATGTTAGATCAGTATTGACATTGTGTCTGTGTGTAACTGACTAGTACTGTGTTCTGTGATATTTGAGGAAGCAAAACCAGACAGACAGACACCTGAACCAGCCAGCTGTTTGTCCCGTCAGTTCGTCAGTCAGTGTCACTAGTGACTAGTGTTAATGATGATGATTAGGCTGGCGCTGGACTACATATTTTAGACGTGAATATTACTTAAAGCCAAAGGTTTAGGTTTTGTTGATTTTGTGTTGAGCTTAATTTCAAATCTATATTTATTCTGATCATTTTGCAATATAGATTTCGCGAAATAACGCCTCTCCAAACGTCTAAACTAAAGGCATCACGGAAGGTATCGGAAGTTCAATAATTTGTCAGTCAAGAAAATCTGTAATAATCACTGTTGCAAACAGTTGATAAGGCCCAGCAAATGACAAATGCGGAAAGTTAAGGACGGACTTTGAAGATTAATGATTTCATTGATGACTGAAGTGGTTTCAAAATTATAAATAATCAAGATGTTCTCAGCTCTCAAAAGGTTGACATCCAGATCAGATGCAAATGGAGTACCCACCAACACTCCACCCGGACTTACCACCATGTCATCCGCATTGCAGAAGAAATTTTCCAAAGGAGTTCAATATAACAGTAATTTAATTTTTTTTAATGATCATTGCAATAGTTTTGGTACGTTCGTATTATTTACAAAATACGATTGTGTGATACTGTGTAAAAGAAAGAGCGATCTTGGGGTGAGCCGCTTTAGCGGTCCCAGAATGAGACGGTGTTTTACATCGTGGGGTCAAGGTTCGATCCCAGGCTGCGTCATTGTCCACTGTTTCCATGATGATTACAATTTGCGTCTGATTACATGACGATAACGATGCGCCTATATCGTAAACCTGATGAAACGTGGATAACTTTTTGGAAAAATTAGTTCCCGATGCTGTGTATGTTTCCATAAGTAATAAATTCGAATTTATTATTTTTTCAGTGAAAATTATACTAAAGGGTGACCGAAATTCTGGGAAAACGTGCCTTTTTCGTAGACTGCAGGGCCTGCCATTTATCGAAGAATACACACCAACAGATGAAATTCAGGTGTGTGGTGCATAATATTTATTTTTGAGTAAGGGATTGGAGTATTCGTGAAAATTTTGAATCTAAAGTGGAATTTTACAACTTCTTAGGCTGCCAATATTCAATGGAATTACAAAACAACGGACGATGTGGTGAAAGTGGAAGTTTGGGATGTTGTTGATAAAGCCAAGAAAAAGAAATGTCTTCCAAATAAGCTGAAAATTGAAAATAGCCATTCTAAAGGTCAGAGTGATGATGGGACGGAAGATGTTCAGGAGATTGGTCTGGATGCTTCATTTCTCGATGTGTATAAAAATACCAATGGAGTTATTCTTTGTTTTGACATTACTAAAAATTGGTGAGTTTTTATTTTTAAATTTTGATTTAATTATTTTATTAATTAATCAGAAAATACATTTTGTTTAAAACTAAGGCTTGTATTAACGTACCTACCTACGTATTTTGTTGTGCAGGACTTACGAGTACGTGAAACGTGAAGTTACAAGTGTTCCGTCTCACATCCCAATTTTAATTTTGGGTAATCATCGTGATATGGGTCACCACCGGGCGATTGCAACGGATACCGTTCACTATTTTATTGAAAGCTTGTTTAGGTATGTACTTCTTTACTAATTTTTGGTTGTTAGTTTTCTTGCAATAACTCATCGTTGAAATCCCCCAAATTTATTTGCCAATGTAATATATCACTACTTACCCACTTTTCTGACTGTAGAGAGGAGGACAGTGCAGAAATTCGCTATGCTGAGTCTTCAATGCGAAATGGATTCGGTCTAAAATACATTCATAAGTTTTTCAATCTTCCCTTTTTGCAATTACAACGAGAAACGTTACTAAAGCAGTTAGAAACCAATCGAGAAGAAAATAATGTGACGTTACAAGAATTAGATTATCACGCTGAGAGTGATGAGGCTAATTACGATTTGTAAGTTTGCAAAATTATTTGTAAAATTTGAAAAATGAAATAATGCTGTAGGTGTTTGAAGTTGTTAACGTTTTTTTACGTGGAATTCCCATAGATTTATAGAGGGCCTTAGCCAAAAGCGTCGACAAGTGGCGGATGCCCTAGCTCCCTCCAAAATCAGTCTTGCTGAAGCTCAAGCCTTGGCTCAAGAAAGAGCTCTTAAAGAAGGAAATGTTGCAGCTGCCGTCGCGGTCGCCTCGAAACCAAGTATAATTCTGGACGCAGCTTCATCGTCTACTGGTAGCAAATCCGCTCCACCACCCAATGCAATTACAAATGTGCCAAATCAAACAATCACTTCGATAGGGAAATCATTACAAGAATCCGCTTCCAGTCTTACTGTCGGGAAGAAGAGTTCAGACCCAAATCTGAATGGGAGCGAGCAAGATTTATCAAATTCAAATTCCGCATCCCCAAAAAGTAGTAATAGTAACTTAGCTGGTAGTACGAACGCAAATTCTTATAATAATACCGTTTCATCAGCTACCAACAACCAGAACACTACCGGTGCGGGTAACACTGTTCCTGTTCACAGTGTCTCGAACGTCGTCGATGATTTTATACCCGATGATGATTACCAAGCTCACGTTGTTGAAAAATCCTTCTATGATGACAGTATCACTACCCTGAAAGGCCACCAAAGTCATCAGAATAAGAGTCGGTATACTAAGTCGCACGATTTTGAAACTAGTGATGAAGAGAATGAGGAGGAGGCTGGCTCATTGAATGGAAATCCTCTCGTTGCCGCGTATGAAGAAGACATTGTACCTGAGAAATTTGAGAGACCGTCTACTACTGTCAGTGGTGGTGCTAGTGAAAAGGCTAAAAGCAATGTGGATCGTCCAGTGTCTGGTGTAGTTGTTAACAATACTGAGGACAGTGAGAAAAAGGTGAAATCTAGTGACAGCTCTCCCTCGAAATTTTGTATAGTACTTTCCTCATCGGACGAAGAGCCGGAGTTTGAAGAGAACTCCGTTGAGATTCAAGACCCTTTGAAACATGCCCCTCTTAATTTAGACATTGACGTTAGTTTTTTTATGAAAGGATTTGATGAGGCTCAAGACAAGAATTTAATTCCTCCGTCGACCCCGGAAGTGTCCAGCTCAACCAGTCATAAAAGTAAGAAAAAAGACAAAGACAAGGATAAGGAGCGTGAGTCGAAGAGGAAAAGTAAAAAGTCATCTTCTGGCACTGGCGATCGGGAACGGGATTCCAATTCCAATTCAAAATCCAGTCATAAAAAATCGTCAAAACATAAAAAACCTGGGAGTAGTTCAAATTCAAAGAAAGACCCTCATCATCCATTAGATCTGGAAGATTTCCTCAATGGAGGTGGACCAGAAGGGAATTCTGGAGCGGTAGACACGAATGCATACGAAGCTCTGTGAAATTTGAAGAAATGTCTACAGCAAATATTTATCACTCACATCACATCAATAATCAGTAATCAGTTCAATAATGTAGGTACGAATGCTATAATAAATTTATACTATAATTTTTTAAATTAATCATTAAGCTAGGTAGTAAGTACTTAATAACTTATTTTAATTACGTATTGGATTTACCTACATTAATTGTTTGTAACTCATGATTTTTAAACCCAGTAGTTTACGTAAGTAAGCATTTAGTGAATTATATACCTCATAGACTACTCAGTTTATTAAGAGTTAAATTACCTTCGCTTCTAATTTTAAGCTAATTAAATATACTTACAACTTACAGGGAGTACGTTTTTAATATATAGTTTATTTTAATTCAGCTAATGAGCTAAGAAATTACATTTTAAGACTTCAGCTTACTAGTGAGTAGGAAAGTCTGCAGCAACCAAGTAATCATAATAATAAAAAATACAAACCATAGTAGAAATCAAAGTTTTTGGAGTTTGACATGGAGCGAGTACGGAACAGAATTTTAAAAATTGTAGTTAGTAAGGTAGTAACAGTTGGTTTTTGAAAAACTGCATAGGTACTTTGTCATAAATATTTTTAAAAGTTACTTGTGTTTTTTACCGTGATTATCTGTATTATAATTATAATCAAATCACTCGACCCGTAGCGTCTGATTATAATTTTATGGTGGTTAGTCTACGTCGTAATTGCAGTGTGCTCCAGTTCGTGTGGCATGTGCATGTAATGAGAAATGAAATGTTACAAAATGATTTTAGCAATCTTGAAAATGGTTTAGTATTGAGTAATAGTAATTAGTAACGTAGGTAAGTAAGTATATTGTGTATTTAATTACAAATTACAACCTTTAATTTACTACGAAATGTGTAATGGAAAACGAACAGTGATAAGACATGATCAAAACTTTAATAAATAAATTACCTAAATTATACTGGTGAATACAATATAGTACAGTTGACAGTTGGCTTAAATGAACTAATTAATAATCATTGCAACAATTTACATATCGTGGGTCTGTAAGAATTGTAATTGTACATGGCGTTAGTCTACGAACTCTGGAAATTCTGGAATAACCGCATCTTGAGGATTTGGAGGTAAATAAGGCAGAAGAGCTTCTTCAAATTCGGACGCAAATTCGTCTTCATCGTCATTGCCGGGGGTGGTGGTTCGGACTGGACGAGCAGTGGCACTTCCGGGTTTTTTATTTTGCGGGCTTTTCGATGCACTTTGACCTTGAACTTGATTTCCACTTTTAATCCCAGTACTGACTGATGCGCTTCGCTTTGTAGTAGCTGATGGGGCAGGTGGGTCAACTTCTTCCCCTTCTTTTTCTTCGGGATCTTCCGTGGTGGCGGTTGTGGAGCGTATTCTTGGTTTCTTCGATACAGGCTTGGTACTTGGAGGGGCCTTGGTAGTTTTTCCCAAAAGATTGTTAAAGATGAGGAAGACGTGATCGCGGGTGCCTTTATTACTCACGAAGCTAAAGGCACCATCTTCTATAATTCGACGGACATCTCCCGTCAGAGCACCCAGAATTATATTCGCCACTCCAGGAAAGTTATTTACCGGTCGACTTGCGGGTTCATCATCATCATCGTCTTGACGAGGTGCCCGGGAATTAACTGGGTTGAGATTGCCATCCGATTCTTCCGAAGTTCCAATTTGTGGGACATGCAGAGCATCAGTCTACAGTTTTTTGTACGAAATTTTGTCTTTAGGGACTTCGCTATTAATTATGAAAGACTTTTTTTAAATTGTATAAATATTTATTACCTGTTTAATACTTGTATTTAGAAGGACAAATAAAGCTCCTGAGACGGCTAGTAATAGTTTTAAAGAGGCCATAACTTAATTTTTGGTGTTATTATAGAATTTAGAAGCAAATCTGCAACACAATTTGATCACTGATGAGCCAGCTGAAGGGTGACAGTAACTGTCAAATTTTATTTTATTTGACTCAACTAATTATTACGATGGATTTACTTATATAGCCTTCCTTGGGAAAATGCATAGGTATTATGACTTTTGTGCAACGGCTGTGCATAATAATAATAAACACGGAACATGCCCGCTTAAATGTATTGTGTGCTACATACTTACCTAATTAACTCCTGCTGGCTGAACAATGCAATAATGTGCATCCATAATGAGTGAAATTAGGGAAGTAAAAAAAGGAAAAACAAAACATTACCCAATTATGCATAAACAGGTTATAGCTAATACGTACATAATTCGCAATTTAAGGTGAATTGCCTAATTGCCGTTAATAAAAACACATTAAGTTGATTCTGATTCTGATCAGCTGTAGGCTGTAGGTAATAAATTATGTTAGCAGGATTTTCTGAATAATCATTAATAATCAATCAATAGGTTTATTTTTGTCATATAACATAAAAGAAAGTTTATTGCTGGCAGTCCTGGCACGATGAACAACAATAATCCGTGGTATTGGTGGTACAAAAAAGGAAAATAATTAGTTTTTTGGATGCTAACTACTGGATCTGGACGACTAGCGATCTTGCGAATATCATTCCGATCTACAAATATCCGTATAACTACCTATAGTACCTATATCTAAAACATAATATGTAGGTAAACAGTAAAGTACATAGGTACATACCTAACACATTTTACAAAATTACTATCTTACCCCGTCGAGCTACCTTTAGCACAGGTAAGGATTTGCATTTTTGATAGATATTATTTTTTTATTACCTATTCGGAACGGGCAAACCATGAAAACAATGTTTGGAAAACGTGTTTATGTTTATACTATAAATTAACTTTTCAAAAAAGTCAAACAGCTAGTAATTAACATTTTAGAAAAGTCAAAACGAGAAACCAACATTTTCAAAAAGTGGAACATACTAAAAAAAAGTATGTACTAGTAGCTTAGTATTTAATCGACATTTCAAAAAAAAAGCTACTAATTAACATTTTCAAAAAGTGTTAAAACTAAGAATTAACATTTTCAAAAAGTGTCAAAACTAGTAATTAACATTTTTAAACAGTTTCAATTCTAGTAATTAACAATTTCAAAAAATGTCAAACTAGATATCGCCGTTTTGAAAAGGTTACATACTACATACCAATGCATATTTAATATAGTCACTAGTCCAGCGTATAAATACTTGTAGTATATTAAAATGAATAACTTATTACGAATTTATAGGAAGGCTTTCATCATCATATTGTATCAACATCATATTATTTATCATGCCGGTACAGTTTCAGCCAAGTTTCAGGTACTATACTTACATAGGTACATACCTACTAACTACTAACTATTCATTTTTTTTAATTTCCTTCCGAACTTTCCAAGTAATTCCAACCAAATTCAGATATCTACGTATTTAAAACCTACCTACTTACACAATACAGTCGAGATTTCTTCTCCAATTGAATTCTTTAATTAATTAATTAAGTAATAAGTAGATGTGTGCATCGAAAATTAAATGCTAGGGCAGGGCATCTAGATAAGCTACTACTAGTAGACTATTACAGATTATTATAGAAATTACAGATCCACAGGCCACAGACAGATCCAGATCTAGTCGATCTACTTAGAATACTAGAATCCCTGAATGAATGAATCCTCTAGAATTCCTCTCCTGAAACTGCAATCTAGTTTATCTAATCGTAAGCACAGTCAGTCTACTAGTTTTTTGCACTAGTTGTTTTGCATTTATAAATAATTTTGCAGAGATGAGTTTAGATAGCACATTTTGCATTTCTGTAGACTTTTTCGCGATTTAATTATCTCTATATCCTCAAGGACACGGAATGAGGAGATGAAGCACGAGATGACGGTAAGAAATGGCCAGCGGTTCCATTCGAATCCAAATCCCGAGGACCTTTAAGCAATTGCAATTCTTCAGCAATTCTTCAGCTGCAGATCCACTCGCCTTTTTGTTTTAGAGAAGTCACTCCATCGGTGAATTCCTCTAACTCCGGTACAAAGTAATAGAAAGTGCAGAGTTAATTAATTATCTGGTGTCTAAATACGTTAGTAATTTTATTATTTCGTGTATATTTTAGCTCCATTTCCTCGTCCGTTCCGTAGCAACCACATTTTTAACAATGCAAGCGAATATTTGGACTCGGGTCAACCCCGCCGTGATTCGGGTGAGCAGAGGGGCTGTTACGGGTATTCCATCGACGACTGCCCGGGCCATGTCAACGACTCATGATGCCGATATTGTGGTCATTGGATCCGGTCCCGGAGGTTATGTGGCTGCCATTAAAGCCGCCCAATTAGGGCTCAAAGTAATTTTTGTTAATTTCACATTTTAATTCCATTCTTTTTTTAATACATTCAACATTCATCATTGGCCGAAACGAAAGTGACGAAATAATTTTAATTGTATTGTGATTGTTATTTTTGCAGACTGTTTGCATAGAAAAGAATGCAACTCTAGGAGGAACTTGCTTAAATGTTGGATGTATTCCATCCAAGGCTCTTCTTAATAATTCCCATTACTATCATATGGCTCAACATGACTTTAAGAGTAGAGGAATTGAGGGTAAGTTATGTGTTTTTTATTTAAGATTTATTTTGGATTAAGGGTGGTTTGAAACCATTCGAAACTGCGAAGCCAGCAGCCTTGGAAAGAACGCTTTGTAAACGAGTTTATTGTAGGTACAATAAACTTTTTTCAAAATAGTCAAAGCAAGAAATTAGCGCTTTCAAAAAGGTCAGAACTAGTAAATAGCACTTTTAAAAAATGTAGGAACAAGAAATTAGCGCTTTAAAAAGGGTCAAAACTAGTAAATAGCACTTTTAAAAAAGGTAGGAACAAGAAATTAGCGCTTTCAAAAAGGTCAAAACTAGTAAATAGCACTTTTAAAAAAGGTCGAGACAACAAATTAGCGCTTTAAAATTGGTCAAAACTAGTAAATAGCACTTTTAAAAAAGGTCGAGACAAGAAATTAGTGCTTTTGAAAAGGTCAAAACTAGTGAATAGCACTTTTAAAAAAGATCAAAACAAGAAATTAGCACTTTCAAAAATGCCAAAACTAGTAACTAACACTTAAAAAAGGTCGACACAACAAATTAGTGCTTTCGAAAAGGTCAAAACTAGTAAGTAAGCACTTTTGAGATAAGTTTGTCACTCCCTTTTGTTTTTAGTGATATTTGAAATGAATGATGCTAAGGATTACCTAAATGTTATGCTAAAATATTTTTCTTCATTTCCCTTTAGTTGACAATGTCAAACTGAATCTAGAGCAAATGATGAATGCAAAGTCAACGGCTGTGAAAGCGCTCACGGGGGGAATTGCCCATCTTTTGAAGCAAAATAAGGTGACGCATTTGAATGGACATGGGAAGATTACTGGAACGAATGAAGTAACTGTAATTAAGGCAGATGGCTCCACGGAGAAAGTAAATACAAAAAATATTGTAATTGCCACTGGGTCGGAGGTGACGCCTTTCCCTGGGATTGACATTGACGAAGAGAATGTCGTTTCGTCCACGGGGGCTTTGTCCTTGTCCAAGGTTCCTGAGTCATTGGTGGTCATTGGTGCTGGTGTTATCGGGCTTGAACTTGTAAGTAAAACAAAACATCCATTAAACATGTTTTGTTCAATTAAAAGTGTGATTTTTACCATCGTTCTTTGAATTACAATCTCTTTCAAGGGCTCAGTTTGGTCCCGCCTGGGAACTAAAGTGACTGCCGTGGAGTTCATGGGCACTATCGGCGGTGTTGGTATCGACGGAGAGGTCGCCAAGAATTTCCAAAGAACTCTAACAAAACAAGGTTTAAAATTTAAATTACAAACTAAAGTGACGGGTGCTCGGAACGAGGGTGGGAAAGTTACTGTTAACATTGAAGATGTCAAGGATCCTAACAAAAAGGATGAGGTAAGATTGTATTTCAAAATCTCAAGTTTATAGTTAGTCTGTGTAGAATATGTAATTATTATTATTGACATCCGTTGTTGTAAACCTGTGATTTCAGATCCCTTGTGATGTACTCTTGGTTTGTGTCGGTCGCAGGCCATACACCGTTAATTTAGGTTTGGAGGATTTGGGCATTGAACGAGATGAGAAAGGAAGAATCCCTGTCAATTCAAGATTCCAGACTGTCGTACCAAAGTTAGCACTTACAGACTTACAGATATCCTCTTTGATTCCCAACAACACTGAATTTTATTAGCTGTTTTATGAAAAAACGATTTTTCAAATTTATAATTACAGTTTTTAAAATATTTACAGTATTTTCGCTATCGGTGATTGTATTCATGGCCCAATGTTGGCACACAAAGCAGAGGACGAGGGTATTGTTGCTGTTGAAGGAATTACCGGCATGCCAGTTCACATCGATTATAATTGCGTACCATCTGTCATCTATACACATCCTGAGGTTGCTTGGGTCGGAAAGTCTGAGGAAGATCTGAAAAAAGAGGTAAATGTAGCCACACTATAGCAGTAGATAAAGATCAGTCTAAATTAAGTTTTATAAACTTACCATATATAATTAATTCTTTATTGCTTACTCTAAATATATATGCTTTATAAAGATATTTTTGCGTCATTACATGGTTTTTAATTCTCAATTCCAGGGTGTAGAATACAAAGTAGGAAAATTCCCATTCGCTGCCAACAGTCGAGCCAAGACGAACAATGATACGGACGGTTTCGTTAAAGTCCTTGCAGATAAAACTACCGATAGAATACTTGGAACTCATATTATGGGACCCGTAAGTTTACTCTAGTTTTAAGGTGTACGAATGAGTATTGATACTGTATTGTGTGAACTGTGAACTTAAGTAATTGAATTTAATTTAATTCAATTTACAAGGGTGCTGGTGAGATGATCAATGAAGCCGCTCTTGCCATGGAATACGGAGCATCTAGTGAAGACGTTGCGCGTGTCTGTCATGCTCATCCAGTAAGATCCTAATCCTAAACTATAATTTTTGTTTAAATGCTTATAGTATTCTTTGGTGTATTAGAAAATTAGAAAAGAAGAAACTAACGTTGAAATTTATTTTTCCTATTTTCAGACATGTTCGGAAGCCCTAAGAGAAGCAAATTTGGCCGCATACTTTGGAAAACCAATCAACTTTTAATTTGTAACACTGTTAGTCCTAGTCAAAACGTTAAAATATGACCCTCACGTTGGTAAAGTTATGTCGAAGTACGTGGAATCATGCTAAAAGTCAAATTTGTCACATAACACAATGTACT
>JAQFZC010005956.1:0-13277 GCA_034695205.1 Dicyrtoma fusca
AACGAACTGGAGGCATGTCTAAAGGTGAAGACAAGCGTGGAGATGAGACAGTTGACGAAGAGGATCCAGATTGCATTCCCACATCACCACGGGTTGTGGACGTAGATGACCTCCATGATGGCCCTGGGACTTCCTCCATTCTTATACCTGACAAGGAAGACGAAGAAGTCCCGGGTTTCAGTGCCTCCATGTCAACGATTGTTACCGAAGACTTGAATGTTCCTGGCTGCGGATCCATGAGAAAGGGATCGTCACTACTCACCATGAGTAGATGCCACGTTAGAGGTCTAAGTTTAACGCTAAGTGAATAGCTAAGGTTATAAAATAAAAATACATTTCAGCTTATTATTATTATGGCAAATTATCATATACAGCTTTATTATCTTAATTCTACAAACAGTTCGTATGCGCGCTTATACTGTTAGTACAAGATGCAGTTGACAGTTCACCAACTAGTACGCTTTCTATGTATGCTTAGCAGTGTACAGAATCATATTATTATTTTTGTACAACAGTAAATCCAGAATTGGTTTCCAGCGTACGTCCTTTCCATTGGACAAAAGAAGGAAACCATTAAACGTTCAAGGTTACGCAAGGGATATGGGTCAAAAGAAGCAGAATTACTTACTGAAGAACTGCGAATACGAAAATAAAAGTTCTCACGTTGTTATCTTTTTGGGAAAGGATAATCCCCGTTAGCAAAAGAAGATTATATTTTCGGTGAAAACAAATTTTTTTTTCGGTGATTCATTCAGTGTGTGAACCTATTGCTAAACAAAAGTATAATTATTTTGCTGTTAATGCTTACTGCAAGTAAAGTCCTTTTCAGTGTAAATAAAAAATTTAGATTTTTAGACACTCATATGTTCACTAGAAGAACCAGCGTTTCGGGTGCGCCAACAACCCACCCCAATTTTACTAAAACCCTCCAAATGTCTACAGAAGTAAACTGCAAATAACTTTGTTGTAGTATAATCGATATTCGTGAAGTTAAGTTCTTCTGAAGTACTCACTTCTTTGCTAGGAAATCGTTTTGGAAGGTTTTGAGGAATTTCTCCTTCAGCCATAGAAAAAGAAGTACTTCGCTTCGGGCAATAACTTTATTTCCGAAAGCAATAAAAAAACAACTGTTGGTGTCCTGTTAGTAGTCAATAACATAAGTTTGACCAATTCTCCGCCACTACAATTTCTCCATTACATCCTCGCATTTTGGAAAGATGCCGTACAATTGATGAATTTCGAAAATAGAGCCATGCAAGCGTAATTAATATAGGTACTGATCTTGTTAAAAATCAGCTCAACCAGTTTTTACATTCCAGATTATTTCCTAGATCTTTAGCTGGCTCTCATTGGTCGGACGTCGTACAAAGTTTTTAAACAAAATGCTATAATGTTAGATAGCCGTCATCAACCCCCAACGTTAACCACGCTGTGAACACACCTACATTTTACTTATTGATTTTACTCAATAATATACCCCTTTAGAGAACTTGAGAGTTTTGATCTGATCTCATCAGTGAGACGGGTTCGAACTCACCTTGTCGGCTGCAAAGAATAGTAGGTACATATAGGTCTACTGTATGCTTATCTATTTCTGTAATAATGGTGTAATCCTACGCTGGATACGTGACATAACAAATTACTTTTATACGTTTCCACATAAAGTGAAACAAAAATTGTTAACTTTGCCCCTGAATCAATTACTCGACACACGATTCTCTCAAGCAATGCTTTGTACTATGTATTACGAAATCCAAATAATTGTCTCTTACTATTCCAGTCACGACAGTTGTATTAGTCTGTACAACGATCAATTTATTAATCGATGTTGTACTTGAGACAGTGCAATGTATTTAACACTCTTGTTTCAGAATTACAGTAGTTATATTAAGTTATATAATTTCCTCTCATCCAAACTGCTCCTTAATCTCCGAATAAAAATTGTCAAAAATAAAAGGATTGATACCTCTATCTTTTACCTAGTGGTACGACTATTATTTTGTTTAGATTAAATGACACACACTGTCGGAGGTAGCAACCAGAGAACAAGACACAATGAAATTGTGACAAACTAATTGTAAGTTCAGCACGCAAAGTTGTACATATGTATGCACATAGAATGCGTCAAAATTTTCCACTGGCACTTCAGAGCAGTTAAAAACTCAACTAAACTAGTTTGCGCAATCCAATCTCCCTGTAATGTTGAAATGGAATGTCCGGACTTAAGTAAGTGTACTTCACTACTTCGCCTCCCAACTTTATAATACTGACTGGCACTTACAGAATACAAACTGAAAGAGCGAATTCTGAAATCTCAAGATTCCATTCTTGGGAATGGTCAACTGTAATCTTCATTAATTCATGTTACACACGTTCGTTTGCTTTTGGAAGTTATTGTGTTGTACTCGAATGGAAGTAATTATATACCTACACTCTACCAAATCACCACATCTGGATCTCATCA
Organism: Dicyrtoma fusca; assembly: GCA_034695205.1. Taxonomy (NCBI): domain Eukaryota; kingdom Metazoa; phylum Arthropoda; class Collembola; order Symphypleona; family Dicyrtomidae; genus Dicyrtoma; species Dicyrtoma fusca. The sequence goes on from JAQFZC010005956.1 coordinate 2,465, forward strand.
TAATCGCATCTAAAGTGCCAAAAAGTGAGTCCTATTTTTAACATCAAAATCGCATATTGGTGTGTTTTGCTTTTGCAGAATATGATGCAAATATGATGAGATTTTAATGGGAAATCTTTTTTAAATGTGTTAATTTGCTTATGAAATGTTCTCCTAATTTTTTAAAATGAATTTATTATTAATATTTTCCCAATAATGATTATAAATAAGTATATTAACTATTCAATAGGGAAACTGCCTATATGTGAACACTTTTGAAGGTGCTAACTTCAAAATATCATAGTTTCTACTATTTTTCGAGTTTAACTAATTACATTTTCTGAAACGCCGGACTTTACTTTTGCAGGGCAATATATAATTAGAGTACAAATGGTCGTAGCACAAAAGCTACGGACCAGCAAACCCGGAAAATCATAATTTAAGATATTTAGCCAATTTGCCTATATGTGAACAATGGTCTGCCAAAAAGTGAACAATATGAGTTGACGTGCAAATGTTGATGCCTAAACGTGAACAATTCATTGCCTAATGGTGAACAGTAATATTTTACGTGCTATTTTGGTTGCCTAAATGTGAACAAAGTTCTGCTTTAATGTGAACGATCGAATTTTGCTATGCACCGCTATTTGAAATACACTTGGACTTTTAAAATGCTATTTTACACCTACTGACATCTTTTAAAACTGATCTAGTGTAAAATTGGCAAGTTTGAAATTTTGTCCGCCGCCTTCTTGAACATATGTTTTTATAGTAGGTTCCTACTTGAAAACTCCTTACTATTTTTGAAATGTCTAATTTAAGAAAAAGGTTCATCCCGACCGCTACATTATGTCATTGCCAGGTGGTGGAACAGCGTCACGTCATGATGCACTTTGACCATACTTTCGGTCCCTCATATCCTCGATGGAGACGAACTATATGTTAATATTAAGCATTCGCTAACAAAACAGCATTGCTTCCCCACTCTTAGCAAAAATCTCAAAAATATTCAGGTCGTGGTAAGTCCAGGAACAAACGGAGTAGTAGCTCATACGGAATCTCAGCTAGAAATTGAATTAATGTACCTACCCTCAACCAGAAATTCCAACTTTGAAATAAAAAGTTGTTTTTAGTCAGTAAATGTGAAAAGGTTTTAATTGGCCGATGACTTACAACTGATGACTTGGCACGTTTTAATTGGTAATTCACTGTAACCGACTTACAACATCAAACTCGTTAGACAATAAACTGAAAAGTTTCACGGTACACGCTCTAAAATGAAACAGCACCTATGAACTATGATGATTTTTGACACAAAATTAAGCTACAAAATGTGACTTCCTTGTCACGGTAAAACACCACAACGCAAACCCAAAAACAGCAGACGTGGAGTACTATATAACGGTAATTAAAATTACAATAAAAACAAAAAATAACTGCGAGAAAATGAGAACCATTGGTGAACCGCATGCAATGCGGTTCGTATGTTAGTGAACATTCACATTTAAGCAGAAGAGTTGTTCACATTTAGGGAACTTTCTCCAATTTTGAACCTTTTGTCACTTTTTTTTCAAGTTACTGAAAAATAATTTTTTTGACAAAAACGTTGAAGGAAGTAACAAAACTACAATTTAAGTAAGGTAGGTGTGCCTAAATGTGATAATGATTGGCCAAGTTTTGAATTAAACCTCTGGAAAACCTGAGAGGATAAATATTTTTGTGACTCAATAATACCACTGAATACCCCAAACAATTCTACACTAGTAACAACACATAATTTCAAATTAGTCTGTAAACTGAGTTCAAAAAGTACGTTTAAGCGAATGAGTTCAGCATAGTAGTAACCGTCGAAATGTGATCAGTCCCTAAATGTGAACACCGGCTATCGTTTTTGAACCGGTGCTGACAAAAATTTAAGTTTAGGTGCAAATGAAAGCCTATTCACTCCCCTTTTTACCGTACAATTTTGAAGTTCCTACTTAAAAAATTAAAATCGGAAAAGTCAAAATTCAATTTTTTCTTTTTTTCAAATTCAAAATGACTGAATTCAATTTCCAATAATTTGGTTTTAAACAGGTATTTTTTTTCGCTGAAGATATTTACGTGTAGACAGGATCTTTAGGTACTATTTTAAGCCGTAAGTAACAGTAGGCATAAATATATTAAATATCATTGCACTGTTGTACAAGCAGAAGCTATACTGCTGATATTTTTGGCAGCAAAGTGCCATGCATATCCCCATATACTTACATACAATACAAAATGTAACTCGAGAAAAGAACCACACTAATTTTAATAGTTTGCACAATAAATTAAAATTATTGTTATTAAACATTACATAGGGGTTTGTAGAAGCAGTTGTCTCCTTGATTATACTATATTGGTTTCTGTTTTGGTTACATTTTTTGGAAAATCGCAAAAAATGTAGTTACGATTATTTACGATTATACGAGCGAAATATTTTGGTTTTCCGCGTGTTCACATTTAGGACCAGGGGTGATCACATTTACGGCCAATTTGTAATTTCGTGATCTCTGTGACTTCTTTCATTTAACACAATATCCTTTACACAGTTTTAATCAACTGTTGCAATTAATTTTTGTGAACAATAGCAAATGTCTGGGAAGCATTTTGGTATGTATCACATAGCTGAACGCTTCCATGGTAAACAGATAGCGAGTACTGAAGTTCGACAAAAATGAAAGTGATCACATTTAGGACGGTTGGACTATTGTAGTAATAGCTTCAATAATGAAAGCAAAAATTCAGCTTCAACGAACACCCTCGCCCCAATGAATTGGAATTAGCCCAGCGTATTCCCAAGAAGAACGTAGAATTATTAATTTGCTGCTTTTTGCATACCAAGAGCTAGAGAAGTACCCATGCACAAAATTTAAAGTCTGAAACGCGGTTCTTTACATCGAAAAACAGGGTAATAAATCAAAATGGAAATTAAATGAAAAAAATGAAATCATCGTATGCAATTAAAATCAAAATGCAAACTAAATGAAAACGAGGAATTATCGAATACAGCCTACAAACCAAAACCAACCCAGAAGCAACCCCGCCAGCACCCCCTAAATATATTCACTGGCTCCTACCAAAATAATCTTAGCAACAACCGGACTAGAAACCTTAACTTTATTAAAACGAACAAAATTATTATATTATGTACTACACATATGTTTTACATTTACGTAAATTGTTTTAACTAAATTTTTGTATATAAATCGGAATCAAACATGTATCTTTCAACTAAATCCGTAATAAATCACAGTCCCATGGGCGCCAGCCCATTGGGGACTTAATTTATAATAAAAATACTTAATGCTTCGTTTTCACGTATCTTAATCTCAAATTAAGCCATTTAAGCCCATCATACGGGCATGATGCGATTATGATGAGGTACCTCCAAAAAAATACAGCTAAAATTCATCTTAATCGCATCATAACCCCAAAATACAGCCACGATGATTTTATGATGCGATCCAGATGTTTTCATAGGACTCATTTTTAATGGGACTTGGTAGAGTGTAGGTACTTAACCTACTAATATTCTCAAGGTCATTATTGTTGCTTTCGTGGTTTAAAATTGGTTCCGTTTTCTCTTTATTAATTTATAGGTTACTTATAATTTAGCTGTTGTATTTACAGTTTATTTTCTAGTAGTACTTCAAATAAGTTCGTCCTCGTCTAGCCAGTTTAGTTTACATTTATTTATTAATAAACATTCGGATTTTGCTCTCGTTGATGAATTTGTGGAGCGTTTAAAGCTTAGACGGTTTCTAATTTTGAATGAGAGAAAGACTTTCTTAAACAATAAAAGCTGACACTGTCCTCCAATGAGGATAGCCCTACGGACTCAGTATACGATAACAAAGTTTTGCTGGAAAACAAATTTTAATCTTTGCAATAAAATTGGTTAAAACACGATAGAAATCGTGAAACATATGTATTAGGAACAATATTAGAAAATAAATGGTGAACCCATATTTGGACAGATTTTTTAAGAACAGTAGTAGCTATGTCTTCAATCAGCAATGATAGTATGCCTTGACCTTTCAAAAACTGAACGAAAAACTAATATATATTATATTAATTAGTTAAAATCTGTATTTCATTTGTCAAGCAGTAAATTATTGTTTTTAATTTGGTTCTTTTTCTGTTGTAAATATAAGTTTACAGTTGCGTGTGTAATTATTTGCTAACAAGCCAGTAATACACTACACAAGCCCAGTAGTAATATTCTTCCGCTTAATATTTATAAATCTAGAACTGAATGGCCGATGTATGTTTAAAGTTCAGCGAAACATTATTGTAGCTTTGGTTGTATTTGTGGAGCGTGTAGATGGAATGTTGCTGTTGGAATAACAGCACAAAACATTTAGAGTATCACATAAAACTTCCATTTGAATGTATGATCAGATACGCAAAGGTAGGTAGCTCTTGTACCGAATTTACTAAATCAAATATAACTAACGTACATTTTTACATAGTCGGCTGTACTCCTATTTTTTTGTTCTGGGTACGGGATGAGGAAGTCATTCTGTCGGCATACCTGCAATAAAATTAATAAATGAGAGCTGAGATAGAGAGGGTAGATTCTGCCGGGGTGCATATCTTGAACCCTAGGGTTAGTTTTGTACGGTAGCGCTGCAGGATATTTAGTTAATTTCAAATTTAGTTCTTAATTAATGCTAGATATGTTACTTAAAACAAAAAGATGCCCATTTTGACAGCTACTACCTTAAATAGAGCACAGTGAATGCATTTATAAAATTGTTTAGATGTGTGAATTAATTAGTATAATAATAACTAAGGATTGTTTGTTGATTCACTGGAATAAATGGAAGAGTTAATTTGTTTTTACGGTAGCGACTTTTATTTAGTATCAGAAATGATTCAAGAGCCAAGTTCTTGCTAAGGTGGTGTTCACTCTTTCGCTTCCTCCGAGACACCCGCCTTGCAGTTCAAGGTCCCGTGGACTCTCGGCTCTTTCCAGCCTAATCTCTCTCCAAGCATTTCATACATAGGTACATAGTTCATCTTACCTTACAACGCCTTACAGTGGTACAAGATTTATCATACTTATCTTGAAGAAATTTTACTGCAAAGTCATAAAAATACAAATTGATTGAAAATATGTTTTTGAAATGTATAAAGAACATTGTATTTTAATCTACTGCACGCACTTTAAGAAAAGTTAAAGTTCATTCATTCCATTGCGCATTGCGTTCATTAATGCCTTGTGTTTACCATCAGCAGTGCCTTTATGAAAACCTACTTTCAAATCCCCTTTCATTTCGAGTGGCCAATTGGAGTCGATATAACTGTCCCATGCATCGCCACCAAAATGTCTATCGTTACTCAATTAGCCTGCTGTCTAAACCGACACGCCACTGCGCCACTCAACACTTTGCAAAGTGATGTTAAAAGCCCAGTCTCAGTTTTAGGAACTACACGTATATATGGGTTAATTATTATTAGTGCTAAGAAGACCAGTAAAATCGATTTAGAAATTGTGTAAATTCATGAAACGAACGTTTTTAGCCGGTTCATGCGAATTCTTGGCAATATTTAGTAGCGTTTGATTTTGATTCACTGTCCCGATGTGTGCTAGTTTCGCCTCTGGATTGATCTATATTAAAAACTTCGGGTTGAATGTGAACAGGCTGTCCATGGCACTGGATGACTTTTTTACCTTTAATCAGAGCTCTGAAAGACGATAGTGGCGACACTGCCCAATCTAGATGTTCCCCTTGGGACGCTAAAAAACTTGGCTACACTGCGCACTGCTTCCTGAAAAAAACCATCTTGTTTCTTGTTTGCGTTTACCTCTCCTGTATTTTGTTCCTGCTCACTTCTAAAGATATTCTCAAAGAGGAACTGGGCGTTCTGCAATACACATACTTCGATTTTAAATTTTAGGTATGTAAAATTCATAAAAAATAAAAGTAACTATATAATATATGAAACCAAAACTACGCTAAAGAATAATAATACATAAACAATAAATGGTATGTTAACTTAAAGTGTTACTGCTTACAGCTGCTACTATGTAAGATAGGAAGGAAATAAAATGGTGGATTTGCATTTTTGATTATACTTCGCCTAAATATCCAACCTTCCACTATTCAGAGAGTGCAAAAATTACGAAATTAGTAATTTAATTCCTGTACCCTTAAAATGTGTACTCGAAAAAACTTTCAAAAAATGAGCAAAGCTTAGGGGGCATGCGAGTATTACGAAAGGGGTCGGTGGTCCTTTTATTGTGCGTTACAGCCCTATACCTACAACATTGTACAAGGGGCGCTTATTGCGTTACACGGGGTCGGTGGTGGTTGAAAATTCAGGATTTTTGCGTTACGTAATACTTGCATTCCCCCTAACACGTTTACAATGATCCCACGATGCTGTTCAGAATCACAGTGCGTAACTGTGAAATACACACTTAAAGAAGGAGTTATTTCCAATGCATACGTGGTTCTGCTTAATTTTGAATTCCTTCCTTTGAATACATTCAAGTGTTTTCACTTTCGTATGTGAATCAACTAAATTTTATAGGTTATTGTTCCGTCATTGTATATATCTGTTTTATATATCATATATTTCCGTCAAATTTAATTATCTTTTGAGCTTAAAATTAAAATTAATTAGTGGTATGATCAAATTCATAATAATCAAAATAATGCCCTATGCGACCCATAAGTTTGACGTTTATCGAACTACTATTATCACAGTACTAAAAATTTAGTACATGGTTAGTGTCTAGCAATCAAATAGAACGACGCATTTTGTATCCAAGTGATAAATTTATTACATGTAATATAAATAAATTCTGAGATTCTCCCAATATTTAAATATACGTCTCTTGTTACTTGCTTAAATACTTAATTAATATTGAATTAAAAGTTACAGTTAAAAACTTATTTATGATATATGTAGGTGTATATATATATGTAGCTAGCTACAATATTCAAAATATCATATGAACACGAAGTTGCTACGAATGATTAAGAAATACGCATAAATAATTTGTACAATTTACAATCCCTTGGTTTCGGACGTTCAGCATATACAACGAGCAGGAACTACGTTTTTCCGATTCTTGCTTTGTAACAACTTTATCATACAATGGATTACAAATATTTCAAATATATATTAACTACTATATTAGTATGTAAACTCTGGAGAAATTGACAATACGGAATACTTACAACCCCTGAGCGCACTGGCTCGACTCAACGTAGTGAACAGTTGCTTACATGGAAGTACAATAATAAAATATAATTGCAGGTACTCCGTACATGAAAAGGTACTCTGTGTTCCTAGAATGACTGATAATGTGATAATGAACTTCATAAGTGGTACACGTAAGTTACAGTAATTGGAACTACATGTACAAGCATAAAGACGTGTTAATATATGTATATACAGTATACAGTTAATTTAAACAATTATGCAAGGAAATTATATCCCCATACAAGATGAGTCAATTTACATTCGAAGTTCATTGCTTGCTGAAGTTTCGAATAGGTTTAGGTAAGTCTCTCAGGTTGCACTATCACAACATTCTCTAAAAACTACTACTAGCCAACAGACCCCGGCCAGTGGCATTTGGGTCTATTAAAGTTCGAACTGACTTACGACTGATTAAAAATAAAAATTGTGTACCTCGTATTTTACCTATTTACATCTGTTATTGTTTTTTTTTAAATAAGTTCCTAACAAACGGGAAAATATATTATGTAGTTTTGTATCTTTTTATAAGTCTTGTACGTCAAATGCTTTAACATATTATACTTGGGTATTTATTCATGTGGTTCAAAGTTCGGGTTGTGAATTCTAAACTTGAAGTATAGGAAGGAGATCGCTCATGAGCAGTCTGAAAATTATCAAAGGCCTTTATTCTTCTATTAGTGGGCACTGGGTCGTACGGTGATGAATTAAAGACATAGTACTAAAGGAATTATGCTGACGAATGTTGATGTTTAAAAGCTGCGTTAGTCCAGTGCGAGAAGTTGTTTAACAGCCTCATTGTTGTCGAGATAGTCCTCCATGTTGAACCTTTGTAGTTCGTCAAATACGCCAAGTGAAATTAATCTGTGCATATACGACACATTTCACAGAAGCAAATTAAAAAAACAAGAAAACAATTATTGTGTAACAATTACAAAAAAAACTACTGAAACCAGTACTTTTATCCATATGAAGAGTTTGTTGGCAATAAGTCCTTTTTTTCAAAAATGAGTGTTTTAGCCAATCTTATAGCTTAGCACTAGAGACTGCTTAACATGAAATTTTGGAGGTCGAAGGTCACCGGAAATATTTTTCAAAAATCGTTGAAGATTTGGTGTTTTGGCAAAACAAGTTAAGTCTAGTATGTGCTATTAAATAGCATTGAATGGACTTAGCTCGCTTTGCCAAGAAACAAAATCTTCAAATTTTTTTTATAAAATCGTTCCGGTGACGCTAGACCTCCAAATGTTTACCTAAACTATGCTCTAGTGCCATACTCTGTAATAGGTTTACACTCTTAAAAAAAATTAACTTTTTTGAAAAAAATGGAAGCTAATGGAGTTTTTTTGGCAAAACGAGTTAAGTATAATATTTCTAGTTTTTAAATATTTTTTAAAAAATCACACAAAATGGCTAGATTTCAATAATTTCCACCCAATATACTACCAAGATGTACTTACAGTATGAGCAACTTCATTTTAAAAAAACTTGACTTTATAATCTAATTGAGAAAATCGTTGTTTTTAACAAGTTATCGCAGATGGACTTAACTCGTTTTGCCAAAAAACTCTTAATATAATGAGTACCTCGGCCTCCCCAGACCAGCATGGTCATCAAATCCACAATATGGATTATCGTCTGGCATTTCCTTTTCAATTTCTTGCAACACTTTGTTCATTGTTACCATCACTTGGTGAGCATTTGTCATATCGAAGCACATCGGGGGAGAAAGGATTATTACATTCTTATGACGCCCATCAAGTCCAACGATAATGTGATGTTCTTTGAGTCTTCAACAAAACGCGGGACAATGAATTAACACTTATTATAGCCAAACAATATATTAAAAATTATTTGGAACAAAATAAAATTTCAGTTCTAGAGTTTAATTCTGATTATAAAGGACAGTGTCTCAATTACTTGTAAAATATCTTGTCTGCAATGTCTTTTGAAGGTTTTCGCTTCTCTCGGCTGTTAACAATTTCAACTCCGATGATGAAACCAACTCCTCGAACATGACCTGAATGAATAATTTGTATTAGAACCTTAGGATAATTGAATGAGTATTCTTAAGCACTGTCGTAACTCAAGGATTCAAGTACAGCCTAGTCAAACAGTTAAGGGCACGAACCTATATTAGGATGATTGGCAGCAAGTGATTTTAATCCTTCCCTGAGAAAAGTTCCTGCGTCTCTAGCATTCTTCATCATATTTTCAGATCGAATTGTGTCCAATACGGCTAAGCCGATCGCTGCTTCAACCTCATTACATTCATACTTCATTTGTTCCACGCCTAATTTCGCAGCAATGCTGGCTCTGGTAACCACAATAGCCATGGGGTGACCGTTTCCAATTGGTTTACCTGGAAAAACGAAATAAGCTTTCTGAGGACGAAAATTTTAAAATGTCCAGTCTTCTTTGCATTTCCCCTGACTAGCTATAACATGTTGCACCTTATTCACGAAAGATACGGGAACCTGCAATTTAGGTATTGTAGGTTAAAACTAACCGATGGTAACGATGTCAGGTACAACACCATTTAACTGAAACGACCACCACTCTGCTCCAGTCCTTCCGAGTCCACAACCAATCTCATCAGCAATGACTAGTCCACCAACGGCACGAATATCACTGAAAAATAAAATGATTAAATTAAACACTTAAAAAGCCTTAGGTTTACTGCATGAAGATAAAGTAAACAGTTGTAACAATTAAATAATTAATAAATAAAAAAAGAATTATATTATGACTATTTAAAACTAATGACAATGTGAACATTAATTACTTGTAGATGGAAGCCAGCCAACCTTCTGGTGGGATAATGACACCAGCGTGCGTCATAATAGGCTCACAGATGAAACAAGCGATCTAAATAAAAAGCAAATAGCGCACTTAAAGTATGAAACTAACCATTTCGGTGCACTAACATTAAAAGACTACTATAACGATTACCTATTTTTGTTTTATATAATAAATTACTTTTCTTCCAGATTTTACGGCTTCGTTAATGATCTCACGTGCCTCTTGACAATAGCGCTCAGCAGCATCAGGAACACTTTCGTTGAACTTTCCCTGGTACAGATCAGGACAAGGAACGACGTGGACCCAGTCCGGCATCTTCCGAGGAGTTGCAGAAGGATCCACCGGAAGAGCATCTGAATATGACATTAATTAAATTAAGTTGTAAATTACTGAAGCTCATAAAACTTTTTAGACACAAAATGCCTTCTCTGCAATTAAAATTTAAATTCTATCACTATCAACAATTATTTCAAGTCTAATATGTAGTGTTAAAAAAATGTTGGTATAATACGAAAAATATCATTTCCATCTACCTGATGCTGAATGGGTCAATGAAAATTCTTTTTGGCTCATGCAATTTATTTCCGACAAAAATCCATGATAACTTCCTTCAACTGTAACTACATCGTAGCCATTTGAACAGAGTCGAGCGAGCTGAAGCGCCAAGTCATTGGCTTCCGAACTAAAGGCAAAATGCAAATTATTTTAATGAACCCTAAGTTGCACAACATACTGGAGACAAAGGCAAATCAAGAAGAGGCTGTCAAGTTTGCAATGGGGCAATGAGGCAACG